>JADDOH010023045.1:0-132207 GCA_016648135.1 Agrypnia vestita | reverse complement strand
AATATAATTGATCTGGTAAACCAAATAGATTCCTTTGAACCAATTAACACTAAAACTGTGGACCAACCAGAAAACTGTAAAGTATATTTTTGTAGAGGAAGTAGCACTCTTAAGATTCTAAATATGAACATACGAAGCATTAATCATAATTTTGACGAACTTCTTGTACTACTGCATCGTCTATATATAGACTTTCAAATTATTATTCTTACGGAATGCTGGTTGAAAGATAAAGACACAATACAGACGATTCCAGGATACATCGGGCACAAAACCTCCAAACATTATAACCAAAATGACGGTGTTGTAACATACATTAAAGCAAACATAAATTTCGAAGTAACTGAACCGGATATAAGTGACGCCAATTGTTTAAAAATTAATTTGTGTAACGGTACCTACATATATGGGATTTATCGACCACCGTCCTTCCAAAGTGCGCATGAATTCACAAATTCTCTTTATGAAGAGCTACTCACAATGGCCCAAAATCCAACAATGATCATTGCAGGTGACATAAACATTGACATAACTGCAAGTACTCCCACCTCAAACGCATTTGAATACCTATCCATGTTAGCTGAACAAGGTTTCGTTCCTGCCATCAACAACCCAACAAGAGGTAACGAATGTTTAGACCTACACATTATGGTTAACGGCAACATTCTTGGCGAAAGGTATTGTTCTGATGATAACTACTATCACGATCACACTTTCAGTACAATGATTTACATGGAAACACAACACAAAATAACCCATAAAAAAAACTTATACAAAACCCCGACACAAACTAAATTTTGAAATGCTAAAACAGGACTTGGAAAAAGAAACCTGGTTACCAGTATACGAGACTAATGATGCTAATACATCATATTCAAAATTTCTGTATATTCTACAAAGCCACATAAAAAAATCAAGAACATATTTCTAATAAATCGAGGAAAAAAATTAAGAAATCTCGGATAACTGAAAGTTTAGTTAACTGCATAAATAAGAGAGATGTGTTACACAAACAGTCTAAACTTAACCCTCTAAATGTCGGCTTACAAAACTTTTATAAAAAGTATAGAAATATTTGTAATAGAGCGGTCAAATCCGCCAAACACTTATATTACAAAAATATTATAAAAGCAAATCAACATGATGTAAAGAAAACATGGGAAACTATAAGAGAAATGACTTCTACACAAAATACTAGAAGCAAGGATATATGTGATATGCTGATTCCAAACAAAAATCATGCTTCTGAGGATAAGGCTATTAGTGAAGTGCTAGATAATGTAAACGGGCATTTTGCTTCGCTTGGTAAAAAATTAGCACAAAATATTTTGTCTCGTCTTAAAACTACCGAAGGAAACCTCAAAACAAATTTAAATTCAGCAAGTCCATATTCATTTTTCTTTGCTCCAACCTCCAGTTATGAAATTGCTGCAATTATTAGTAATCTAAAGTCTCACAGTGCCCCTGGAAATGATGAGATAACAGCAAAAGTGGTGAAGTATAATAAAGACCAATTAAGTAAGCCTCTTTGTTATATATTCAATCAAAGTCTCTCAACGGGTATCTTTCCAAATGCACTAAAACTGGCTACAATCTGTCCAATATTCAAGGGTGGTGATCCCCGTAATCCGAGCCACTATAGACCTATATCGCTCCTAAGTATTTTTTCTAAAATCTTAGAGAAGATAGTTAAAGTACGTCTTTTGAAATACCTGGATATTCACAAAATAATCTCCAACAATCAATACGGGTTTCAACCAAAACTCTCAACAGAAGATGCAATATGTCAACTAACGGAATTCTTAGTTACACAATTAGATAAAGACAAACGTTGTATTGGGATCTTTTTGGACCTAGCCAAAGCCTTCGATACGGTGTCTCATCCACTGCTGCTGCACAAGTATCAGCTTTGGGAATAAGGGGAACGGCTTTGGCGTGGTTTGAAGATTATCTAAATAACAGGGTTCAGGTGGTTAAATCGGGCGATCACTGCAGCAACCTCCACAAAACATCATACGGAGTACCGCAAGGAAGTGTTTTGGGACCCACGCTCTTCCTCATATATGTCAATGAAATGTGTAACTCCAATTTAGAAAACGGTAAAATAATTTCTTTTGCAGATGACACAGTGCTTCTTTTTCAAGATGATTCCTGGGAAAATGTTTTAAAAAAGGCACAAAGCGGATTGAATCGAATAACAGCATGGCTTGACAAAAATCTACTAACAGTAAATGCTTCAAAGACAAAATACATGTGCTTCTCCATCAGTAAAAGAACAGTAATAAAACAGCCCAAAAATCTTCAGATTCACACATGTCAATCAAAAGATAAACCCTGTGATTGTACTAATCTGCAGACAACGGAAGATATACGATATCTAGGTGTGTACATAGACCAGCATCTAACCTGGAGAAAACATATTTTGAATCTCACAGCCCGAATAAGAAAGCTGGTTTATTTTTTCAAAGAAATTAGAGATGTACTCGACGCACCGACAAGAAGAATAGTATACTATGCACTGTGTCACTCACTCATTAATTATGCAACTGTCAGTTGGGGTGGTGCAGCTTCTACTATCTTAGATGCATTAAGCAAAGCCCAGAAAATGGCATTGAGAGTTCTTCATAAAAAGCCATTTCGTTTTCCTTCAGAAGAACTTTTCAGAGAATGTCACGTCCTGGACATCAATCAAATATATTTACTCAACACTTTAAAATATTTTTTCCGACATAAAAAAGATCACCAAAAAATAACTCACTCACACTCAACAAGGGCACAGGTGAACAGCGAATATCTTGTACCAAAATTCACAAAAACATTTTCACAAAGATTTCACCTCTTCCAAGCACCAAAAATATTCAATACTCTTAACACTACACTAAAAACTTGTAGCCATAGTCTCGCATATTTTTCTTCAAAAGTGAAACTATGGCTGCATGAAAAGGGAAGGAAGCATGTCCAAAACCTACTAAAATCCATGATATAAACTAAATTTGAAAAATACTAATCCTACAAGAACATTTACTTTCATCTTTCTAAATACTTTTAATTGTTTTATTTTATTTTATTTTATTAAATATCCTATTCAGATCATTTTTTTCCTTTGTCTATAATAGAATTAATTAACACCATTATTAGATTGTAAACATTTAATTATTACTATTACTCAATTTTAATTGGCAATAATATTGATTCACAAATGTTATATAAATACTAAATATTCTTGAACATTATACTACTGGAAGAGCACTGTCTGCTATAATACAGTAAACTACTAGTGTAGCAGGCAGGGCATCAAATCAATTGTAGTGTTTACTTGCTGCCAAGACTCTCAGCAATAATGAAAAAAGCTTAATTTAATTTTGTAAACACTAATTGTAATACTTTGTAAACTTTGTAACATTGAATAAACATTGAATAAAATGTAAACTTTGTAAACTTTGCAACATTGCAACATTGTAACATTGTAACATTGTAACATTGTAACATTGTAACATTGAATAAACGAAAATAAACGAAAAAAAAAAAATACCGGATTCCATGTATACTTACACCCTTCCCATACAAAATCAGACACACATTACATAATTCTTTTTTTTAAATTTTTATTTTTTTATTTTTATTTAAAATACAATGGAAACCTAAAAGGTTTATGGATAACATTTTTACACGATTCAATATAAGATAACATTGACATTTAAAATAATTCATTTTACAACATATTTCCAATAATGCATTCAAACATAATTCATAATATTTCAATAAATGGGTCTCAAATAATACATCACAATCAATCAATGTACATATTATAGATGTGATATTATATTATAGATGTGTCGCAGAGACAAAACTGTATTTTTATGGGAAAGTAGGTAATGAAGTCTTTTTGGGTATACATAGGGCTTACGGCCTATCGTACGGCTGGCTTAAGTGATCACTTTACACAATGTAATGTTCAGCACTTCCATCCATGGTAGAATACCACATCTATCAAATTTTTGTAAATATATTTAAATTTTTACAACCCGTTTCATATGTAATTCGACCTTAATGATTTCTCTGGGGACAATATCCAGTACTGTGTTCCGAACAATTTGAACAAAACTCGAAACATTCTGAATGATTCAAATTGAAATTCATTCAATGATTCAAATTGAAATTCATTCAAATTTCAAACATAGTTGTTTGAAAATTGAATGAAATATGTTAAATTAATTAAAAAAAAACTTTGAAAGATTGTTTTAACCGGTTTCGAAACCACTGTATTTTCATCAAGACGGATGTACAAAAAATTATGTAACGCAGTTTGCCTGATTGGAAAAGTTCTGGGCAATATTTTAGAAAAATGGATTTTTCTATTTCGAGTAATCATATTACTTTTAAATAAAATCTGTTAATAGAAACCACAAAATATTAAACAGCATTCAGAAAAGAGGATTTCGCAATTATTTCAACAGGTGTTTCGCAGTACGAGCTTTTCCTACCACTGATATAAACGCAACCCCATTCGTGACATTTCTCTTCCACAGGTCGGTGGTTCGAACGATTCACCACACTCGCCAGCATGGCTGCAATAGACTTGTTCGGAGCAGGACTGCATCTCCTCCATGGATTATTTAATGTTTTACAAGATTTAGAATTTCTGTTTTCGAAAATAACTGAAAGAGGTCAGTCAATTGTGGGTGTGGCGTAATTTTGTAGGTCCAAAAGGAACATAAGTTTACGGCACGAGAAGAAGTTTTGAAGACATGTGAATTTTATTATCTGCACCTCACACAAGTGTAGTACAAAATTATTAGCGATATATCGACCTAGGAGGACCTAGGTACAACATACTACCAAATCAAAAAAAACACTTTAAAAAACTAACCCATAAAAACCAAGTTTTTACAATACTCCCTTTCTCATTTTCGGGTTTCGTGTCTCCCAGATTTTCATACAACATTCTGAGTTGTATGAAAATACCATTAAAAATTTGAAAAATCCAAAATTATACTACAATTATTAATTTTTTTTAACGAAAATTTAATAGATCTCCTTGATCGTCGCCACGAGTCTGCTTGCAAAGTTTCAGCTCGATTGAACCACGGGAAAAGGGTTAAAAATCGATCCAAAGTTTTTTCGTCCGACAAGCAAGCAATCAAACGCCACGAGTTAAAAGAAAGGGAGTAAAAAACTAACCCACAAAAACAAAGTTTTTCTTTTACTCCCTTTCTTTGTAAATTAAGTTTACCATCATGTAATAATTGATTGACTGAAAATGAAACATGTCTAGACAAATATCTATATCAAAAATTTCTAAAAATATCTCTTTATTATTTGATTTCTTCCCAAAAAACCGAAGTGTGCTGTCATCTGTGAGCCAACTGCCATACATTTTTGAAATTCGTAGTGAAGTACCTACTATACCTACCGACGGAGTAATTGAAATTTTAAAAATTCCGTGACGTTATATAATAAATAATGTAATGAAATCCTTGCGTTTGAACTGTTTATACAGTTTTGCAAGAATGTAAAAATAAAATGGCAACAAAAAAAAAAAAATTGATTGCTTTGTTCTTCTCTATCTATAAGCATAGCCATGAGCTAGCCAAAATATGGTGAAAGAATTTTTGAAATCGGATGTAGTAGTTACGGAGATCACCTCCTACATACAAACGTACAAATTTTACCTCTTTATATATTAGTATAGATTAGTATAGGTATCTATATAGATGAACAAACGTAAACGTGGTTCTACGGTTGGATCCAATACGTTTGACTTTAAAAAAAAATCATGGTGGCTTTGTTAATTTTGAAGCAATTATAAGAAGGTCAAACTAAGTACTCTGAAAAAATATGTCTGTGTTAATGAGTCAAGATTTATAACGAACTTATTAACGAACGATTTATAATTTTAACTGCATTAAAAATAAAAAAGTTTAAATATATATACTCGAAAAATAACATACTTCTGCTGTCCAATCAATCCCCTTGCCTCAAAAAGGTGTTTAGTTAAAATCTGAAAAATTTTATGCTCAGTAGTGTTTGTCATTTACATAAAAATAATATTTTACCTCTAAGGCCGGCGCCACAGTGCGCGTATCTTCCGCCGCGTCTTTTCTTAGGTATACGCCCAATTTTTATCACTCGATTAATCACGAGTTGGTCACACTGCGCTTGGATCTAATATCACACTGGTTAAACGTCAGTCAAAGACTGATCGCGCGGCACTTGTTTCGCCTTTTATATACAAAAATGTTGGTTTCGCGGTGCCTGGGGAAGTTTTTTTATATTTGTAGTTCAGTTTTTTCAGTTTCAGTGCCTATAAATCGGCGTTTATTAGCTCAATAACTTTTATAACAGCTTGCATCAAAACATAATTAATGTTAAGAATATTTGCAGAGTTTATGAATAAGATAGCAACAAATACAATATACAATTTATTCAACTTTTCCAGTGTTTGCGAGAATATTGAAGAGACTGAATTTACTCACTTTATATGACAGAATAAAAATTTGTGATATAGTTCTTATTTAAAAAATTATAAATAATGAGTTGGACAGCCCTGACCTTGTAGCGTGTATTAAGTATAATATCTTGTCCTTACATAGAACTCGACAAATTGTCACATTTCATTGCCAAAATTCCAGAACGAATTACCAATCAAATGTCGTAACTAGCAGAAAATTAAAGACTGGTAATGAATTTGGCTATATGGTTGATGTTTTCAATGATGGTTTAGTGAAAATAAAGTTTGTACTTAAAGAGACAATACTATTTCATTACAAACTGCTGTTAAAATATACATGTAAAGATGTGTAATATATATTTTTTTATACACATTACTGCTCTGTATTTTATATTTTTAATGTATTTTATATTTTAAATTGATAGTTTTAATTTTAATTTCTAATTTTTATACTCATATTTTAATGCTTATACCTGATACTTTCACTGCTTATACCTTTTATTGCTTATACATGTACCTACTTTATATTAATATATTTTACTGCTTATTTCTGATAGTGTTTAATGTATATACTTTTTGAATTAAATGTAATATTTTTTTATGTAAAAGCCTGTAATGGGCGTACATAAGTAAATAAATAAATAAATATCATAGTCAATAGTGCGTACTTACTTCTGGTTCACTATCTATCTCTGTATTACAATATACATATGATAAAATGTTTATCGGGTACAAGGTTGTGTTTCGCTTTATGACAAACTATAGATAGAACCTTCCAAATTGAACACATTACGATACTTCCACCCTGCTTACAGAATAAGGGTGGTTATTAATCGGGTGACATTAATAATAAAACACGCGGTGAATAGTCACCGGGGCAGGTAGGTCCCGTAAATAATTTGCGGACCACTTAAGCAGAAGGTTCGATAAGCTCTCTCGTAAAATCTAATATGCGGTCTCGCCTAAGGGCGGAAATGAACCCTAATTTTCAGCAACCTTGATTGGTTTAGCATTTTGTAATTAAAAATTATGCTTGTACTTATGTAAGCGTAATACAAGTTATACTTCTTTGGAATTCTCAGTTAGGAGAAATAAAAATCTACACGAAAACGAAAAAATCATAACCACCTATTCCAGAATTAATGTCACCAAGCAACTAAGATGAATAAAAGGGGCGCTCACCTCATACATTGTATTACAACCCGTAACTTCGACAGGTTAGCGAAGCAACACGAGCCAGGCAGCGGACACACACACATACAGGCCCCGCGGGAAGAGCATCATAGACCAAACACCCGAAGCCAGAATGCACCTTGAAGAGCAACAACAGAGCCAAAAATGCACAGCTAGCAGACACTGTCACACAGAGACAAAAACGCACAGCTAGCAGACACTGTCACACAGAGACAAAAACGCACAGCTAGCAGACACTGTCACACAGAGACAAAAACGCACAGCTAGCAGACACTGTCACACGGGGCTTTAGATGGCCTACATTAGAGAATTAAACCTAAAAGAAATGGCACGAGCACTTCCATTAATGCTGATCGGAAGACGTACGGTCTGCAATACTCGGCTAGGCGAGGCAAAAAAAATATCTACACACTATGTTTTGTACCTACATACCATTGGAAGCAATGCCTGTCTCAACACAGATATTTCTAGTAAGAAAGGCACAATCCAACCAATTTTTTGATGTGTAACATTTTTCCTCTCGCTTTCCTGCAATCTGTGGCAGTGATTACATGAAAACGGACGGAAATTCGTAACAGGAAATAAGACGCCGGGGAAGCGCGCGCAATTTCATTTGACCAATGAGCGAACGCGATGGAAAAAAATATCGTTTACTAATACATCAATATCCAGCAAGTGCCATCACAGCGAAGACGCACACTTCCAACATTCAACGCTTTTGATTTTGTATATATGTTGCGCATCTGGTGCCAAGCGTGTGGATGTTGTAACTTTGATATATTTTGGCTTGTATTTTCGAAACTATCCAATAAATACTTAATTTTTTTACATTAATATAAACAATAACTACTTTTAAAGATTTAGATTCTCAAATTTTATGTATTTTATGTGATTATTATAAAATATTTATAAATTTTCATACAATATGTATAGCGGTAGATACACTACCGCCATCTATGCAAATAAATAAAAACATATAATTGACTAAAAACATTTCTAAATATAATGCGTATGTAAATATACGGTACTTACCTAGTCCGGCAAAATTAAATAAAAAATAAATGCACATCATTTTCTTTACTTGTATTTACTAATTAATAAATATATAGGTATTAGCTTTAATGAGTTTTGATGTTAATTACTGTTGTAGCTCAATTGATATTTTTAATTGTGAGATGTCAAATGTAACACATAATATACGACTACTGTAAGGCTCGCTCGTTTTTTTTTATATTTAACTTAAATAGAAATAAACAAACAAAACACAAAACAACCATCGTGTATATGAAGTATAATCTCGCGACAAACTAAGCAGTGGCACACAGATCCTGATACAGCAACGGCACGCTGCCCGTGTATGTCAGTCCCTACGCCGAGTACTGACCTCCGACAACATTTCGACGACGTGCCGCTGCACACCAGAAGCTACGCCGAGACGTCACCTCTACTCGTACATAGGAGTAGCTGACCATGGACAACATTACTATAAAGCAGAGCTACGCAGCCACCACATGACGATCTACACCATGCAGGACTACGCAGTCATAAAGTACGGATCTCCAAGGAAGCTTCTATCATCACCATCATCGCCATCATCAATATGGGGTCAATCATTATTCACATTGTATATCACCACTTAATCAATATATATATATATATATATAAAGGAACCCGTGTTTCCCTACCCGCCAAGATTTCTCAACAATTTGGCTTTAGAGATAATTTAGGCACTCAGGATGCAATTGCCAAACTAACATCTATTATTTATCATTTAGATTCATTAAGCAAAGCCCAGAAAATGGTATTGAGAGTTCTTCATAAAAAGCCTTTTCGTTTTCCTTCAGAAGAACTTTTCAGAGAATGTCACGTCCTGGACATCAATCAAACATATTTACTCAACACTTTAAAATATTTTTTCCGACATAAACAAGATCACCAACAAATAACTCACTCACATTCAACAAGGGCACAGGTGAACTGCAACTATCTTGTACCAAAATTCAAAAAACTTTTTCACAAAGATTTCACCTCTTCCAAGCACCAAAAACATTCAATACTCTTAACACTAAACTTAATACATGTAGCCATAGTCTCGCGTATTTTTCTTCTAAAGTGAAACTCTGGCTGCATGAAAAGGGAAGGAAGCATGCCCAAAACCTATTAAAAGCCATCATATAAACTAAATTTAAAATATACTATTCCTACAAGAACATTTACTGTCACTTACTGTCTTACTGTTACTGTCATCTTTTTACATACTTTTAATTGTTTTATTTTATTTTATTTTATTTATATCCTATTCAGATCATTTTTTTCACTTACTGTCTTACTGTTACTGTCATCTTTTTAAATACTTTTAATTGTTTTATTTTATTTTATTTTATTAATATCCTATTCAGATCATTTTTTTTCACTTACTGTCTTACTGTTACTGTCATCTTTTTAAATACTTTTAATTGTTTTATTTTATTTTATTTTATTAATATCCTATTCAGATCATTTTTTTCACTTACTGTCTTACTGTTACTGTCATCTTTTTAAATACTTTTAATTGTTTTATTTTATTTTATTTTATTAATATCCTATTCAGATCATTTTTTTCCTTTGTCTATAATATAATTAATTAACACCATTATTAAATTGTAAACATTTAATTATTACTATTACTTAATTTTAATTGGCAATAAGATTTATTCACAAATGTTATATAAATAATAAATATTCTTGAACATTATACTACTGGAAGAGCACTGTCTGCTATAATACAGTAAATTACTAGTGTAGCAGGCAGGGCGTCAAATCAATTTAGTGTTTACTTGCTGCCAAGACACTCAACAACAATGAAAAAAGCTTCATTAAATTTTGTAAACACTGTAAACATTTGTAACATTGAACATTGAATAAACATTTGAATTTGAATTTTGAATTTGAATTTGAAAAAGATTGAAAGGTGGGTACCTCATGAATTGGTACCCACCTTCAAATCAAACAAATGCAAAACAAGGCAAATCAACAAACGCGCATTGACTGCTGCGTTGCATTACTCAACCGGCACAATAATGAAGGGATTTTAAATCGAATCATTAACTGTGATGAAAAGTGGATCCTGTACGATAATCGGAAGCGCTCATCGCAATGGCTGAACCCTGTCGAACCAGCCAAACCATGCCCCAAGCGAAAATTGACTCCAAAAAAGTTACTTGTGAGCGTTTGGTGGACTAGTGCTGGTGTCGTTCACTACAGCTTTCTTAAATCTGGCCAGACGATTACGGCAGATGTCTATTGTCAGCAACTGCAAACCATGATGGAAAAGCTAGCTGCTAAACAACCGAGGCTGGTTAATCGCTCTAGGCCACTGCTGCTTCATGATAACGTTAGACCACACACTGCACAACAGACGGCTACCAAATTAGAGGAGCTTCAATTGGAATGTCTAAGACATCCACCGTACTCTCCGGACCTTGCCCCAACAGATTACCATTTTTTTCGAAATTTGGATAACTTCTTGCAAAGGAAAAAATTCAACTCCGATGGGGCAGTCCAAACCGCCTTCAAAGATTTTATTGATTCCCGTCCAAATGGTTTTTTAGTAAAGGGATCGATGAACTACCTATGAGATGGCAAAAGTGCATAGATAGCAATGGTACATACTTTGATAAAATAAATATATTATAATAAAAAAAAATCGGCTTTATGTTCCTCCCATACTAAACGCCAATTTCATATGTAAGGACCTAATAGTAGTTTTATTTTAACATGTAGATTTTTGCGCACATTTAGATTAGGCGAGTCTAATATAAAAATTTAATTTAATTTAAAAATATAACTGTATGAGTTATATATCTTACTTATAAGAATGTTGTTTATAACAGATATTACGTATGTATACAGGAAAATCTATTAAGCACAAACACTGTATGATATGTAAACTAGTAGAAACAAAAAGAATTGCACGTAGTCGAGGATTTCTCAGCACAACGTTTTAAAGTGAATTGGAAAGTACTGGTAGTATCTGGAGTACACGTGAATAAATCAGAAACTTCAAGAAAATCGAGAGTATAAATATGGGAGTAAGCGGCGGGGACGTCATTTTTATTTTGATATTTACCTACCGGGTATTCAGCGTGACAAGAAAGGTGATATGCAAATATTCTAGAAGTTGTACGATAATGACGATCTTTTGTGTTAAATAAAACATTAATTTATTTCAACTGTTTCATTTGTCAACCACTGCTGCAATCTCGTGAGAAAATAATACATAATATTCATCTCTTCCTTTCTGGATTATTGCTGTTACTATATGTCCTAAAGAATCTAAAAATGGCAACAAAATAACTAAAAATTGAGAAATTTTATTAAATATATATAAAATGAGTGTAATTCATTTCATTTTATTTGTTTGCTTTTGTTTTCTAAGCCCGGAGGAAATGGTTTTCTTCACACGAAAGTGCTGCGAGCGCCGCCGCCGTTACGTTTCTGTTTTATCTTCAATTCATGCACTTTGTGAACTTGTCCTTTGTGAGAAAAGCCCCACTCGTGAGACATGTCCTCCCAGGAGAAGGAAAGTCGTTTGTTCCAGGCTGCCACACATTTTCAGGCAGCGTAACTGTTTTTCTCATACCCCTTTGCACATAATATTATATTTGATCCCACTTCTTCGCAAAAAGGCCGGTCATAAATGAGCCGAACTTAAACATTCAATAGGATCTTTTTTATTTGCCCAAAGTAAGTGCTTTCAAGCCTTCCGCGTTTTCTGTCCTCCACATTTAGCCATTCACGACGTTTTGTTGAATGAAAAGTTTTTATAACGGATACCGATAATGTTTCAGGGGAAATAAATATGTTTTTGTTTGATAACATAAATTTGTCGGTACATTTATTTCGCTTACGACTTTTTGTACTTACGTTTTTTTCCAATTTCATTTTATTTCTGCTTCGAACGTTCGCAGAAAAAATCTTGTATTGTTAAACGTCACGTTCTGGTCTTATTTCTTGTGAAAAATCTCATTTCCTTTGGACCTTGAAGCGAGATTGTTGTGAGGGGAAAATATAACTGTTTTACTCGCTGTGTAATATGATTAACGACGACCCTATAAAAATATTTCATACCAGGGCATCATAAAAGCAAGGTGGCGCGCAGTGTATACGACAGCGTTGTGCGCGAGAGAGAAGTGTTTTATAGTTTCCTGCGTGCTGCGCTGTGTAAGAAACACATATTTTACAACCAGAAGACTTGCAGGCGATATCCGAGCGGTTTATGGCCAACTTCATGTCACAAGAAGAAACCGTGGCAATTCTTTTCAAGCAAATAAAATCGATTTAAATGATCCGAGCCAGCACAAAACTGGCAGCCGTTGCGACACGGCGGTTATGGCGGTCCATAAACTACCCAAACTAGCCGACGGGGTGTTCTTATGATAGCGACGGGATTTATTAATACTTCAAATTTTAAATATTAAAATTATTTTTACGATGAATCCGAAACTTATAATTCATTAATTCTTCTTAATATCGAGCGGTATCTAGAGAATCGAAATCTGTATTGTAAAATTCAATGATACCTATTTAATTAGAAACTGGAAATGTGAACCTTAAGTAAATTGAATACAGTAGAAATGGTATCATTTAGACGTACGTATATCAAATCCAATTATGAATGTAAAGGTGATCCTAGCATAGGAGAATTAAAAAAGGAACGCTTAGACGGTTTGGGTATGTTGAACGAATAAATCAGAAAAAAATTGTGAGAAAGATATTAGAAGCAAGTATAGACGGTGCCAGAAAGAGAGGGCGCCCGCAGAAAACGTGGCACGATCAGATTAACCAGATACTGCACCATCTTCCAGTATCCGGTTAATCTTCAGCAGTCGTCGAGCTTGCATGCGAAGATGTATGAATGTGGATGAGATGAGTTTGAGTTTGAGTGAGAGTTGAGGGTCAGGACAGAAACGGCGTGATGGTAAATAAGAATTTAATTTTCAAAGTGCCGTGTTTGACATTTGATACATATAAATTTTTAAAGTGATCAAAAAGTATTAAGAAGGCTGACAAAATTTAATTTGAAATGTTAAGCCAATCTGTATAAATGTTGTATACATAACAGTTTATTACATATGAACGGTTTGATCCTCTATTATTTAGTATAAAACTATAAAATAAAAATCTTAAACGATAATAATTGAAAGGGTGAAATGATTGTTCTGTCAAATAAACATATTTATCTAGTTTGACCGCCTAGTGCGTATGTAACCTAAGAAGTAGGATATTTCAAGAGAACGAAGGCGATCACGAAGTACCTGGCAAAGAGAACCAATAACGAAGGAGTGTGTGTGGACGTGCAAAAACTATAACATTTTATTCAAGAGAGGAAGATATAGGTATATTATATACCCACACCTATGGAAAGGGATAGGTTGATGATATGAATGTACATACTTCACAAATATAACACATTTTCTTTTATTTAGATATGCATACATACATACAAACATCTACAAGTTCTTAAAGTTTACACTTCCAAACATCTATAAGTTCTTTTAAGTTTACATTAAATTCTACTTTACGAAATAGAATAATTAATAATTCAGAGATATTGTAAGCTTATTTAAAAATTCCTCAAATACCACAGTAAACGATTAACAATCAGGGTAGCAGGAAGATTAAGAGATGGGATATTAACAGATTTCTGAGGCTCGAAGGGAAGTCATTAGCTGTGAATTATTCCCAGTTTAAGATGAAGCCGGGATTAGAAGTCCCTGCTTTCTCCGTTTAATCTAAAGCAATTTGGGCAGGAAAAAACCCATTTCACAAATCACTGAAGCCGAAGTCTGTCAAATTTTCGAAACTACATTTGAAAAATTTCTGAAGTTGCAGGATTGCACAGTGATTGATATTTTATTTTATTTGTTAATTTCTATTTAATTTAAATATAAAATTTTGGTTGGACTGTGCCTGTCTCACTAGAAATATCTGTGTTGAGACAGGCATAGTTTACAATGGTATGTAGATACAAAACATAAAATGTAGATATGCAGTAAAATAATTATTTGTATTTGATGAAGTACTGTATATTAAATTAAAATAATGAAGTGATTAAAGTAATATAATAAAAAATATATCATATATATGAGATTATAGTGTGTGTTAGTGTGTTTGCGTAAGTGTGCCTATTTTATCTTTTCCCTTGTTTCGGATCCACTGTTTTATTTTGTATTTTATGTAAGGGATAACCCTAGATATAATATATTGTGGTTAGCCCGGATTGCTTAAATTCATCAAGCATGCAATTAAATAATTTGGGTCCAAAATATTTAAAGCTCCTTTGTCCATATGTAACCTTGGGATTTGTAGATTGACCGTGTGGTAATTATTGTTTGAGTTGGTTTATACTGTGTATTTTTGTGTTTGTGTGTGTATTAAAGAGTAGCATTCGTATAAATATGGTTTGCATAGTTTATATAAATCGCATCTGGTGCGCTAGGATAAGAGAGAACTGCCAAGATAATGAAGAAAGTTGAGCGAGAATTCTTTTCATATTGCTGTAACGATGGCGATCCAGATCTTGGAGCCAGCGTAAAACTTTCGTAAAATAACTAAATAACTGAGTCGACTAATAACGTAATGACGAAATGATTTATTTTTTTGAAAAATTCGATTTCATGTTGAATGAACTTAGTAATGTTATTTTCTTTGAAAAATACCAGACATTTTACGTCAATATGAGCTCACACAAATTTTGCCACTATTACTAAATAAGTTTTCCGAGGCTTCTTCTCCTGCTTTGTGAGCGTGTATATAGTTTTACCCCAGGTAGACTGCTAACCTTGTTATTTATATGCTAGTGTAGTAGTTGTCCTGACGAAGAGACGGATTACGTCTCGAAACCGGTAGACAAAAAAATGTTTTGTTTTTTTTAGTAGTTATATACTAACATAAATAACATATTTATAATATTATTCTAAGAAAATATTTGGATACAATACATTTTATTTCTTAATTTATAACATTTGAGAGTAAAAATAAAAATGTCATCGAGTGCAAGGGTACCATGAAACCATATTCGATTCGGGCAGTTGACTCACCCCTTACCCACGAGACAGTGTTCCGAGATTTTCCGATTCTCTCAAATTCGCGAGAGAATTGAAAGCAAACGGGGCGATGGTAGAGATTAATGAGAAATATGATAATTCTTCAGAATATTACGATCGTGACGCGGTTTATAATGTCCGCATTAAGAAAGTTGTTCCAGCGGCGGTACTTGCGAGTGGGTACTGACGCGCGGAGAAAATAAGTTGTAAAAATAATAATATTATTATGTTTTAACCTTTACCCTGCCGTGAGAGAAAATGCCATACGCAGTAATGCTATTTATACGAGTTATCACAAAAAATTGTCAAGTTTTTAAAAAGAATAATAAAATGCTTTAAATAGCTTAAAACACGGTAATATGGTTAGTGCTGCATTTTAAATATGTACTTATTGAGCTTAAAATGTGAGAATAGGAAAAATAGGCATTCACCATAAGCCATAAATGAGACCATCTATACCTATAAAACTCAATGTCTGTCTGTCTGTTCTCTATACAAATCCACACCGTTTGTCCGATTCGATTCAAATTTTGCATACTTATGCTTTAGGACCCGGCGGAGAAAATGTCACCTTTAACAAAGGTGACATTTTCTCCTTCCCCTTTTACCTTTTCTCCTCTCCCTGATATATTTTCGATGCAAATCTATACCGTTCGAATCAAACCTTTGTTTCCCCTCATAAATTCATTTTCAACTTAATTCTTAACCCGTGAAACGCCGGGTACGAACAGCTAGTATCTTATATACAGGGTTATTTGGGGTTTTTTGATTGAGGATGATGTGCGTGACGGATTTGGAGAAACTGCTTTTAAGGGTCACCACCCGTCATGTGACGGGATTCTCCAAAGTCGTAGAATGTTTGATGATTTTATCATTTCGATAAAACAGTTACAAGTTACACATAAGTACGATTACAAAGACAATGATAGATACTCTAAAGGCGAGAAGAAGTCCTGGAAGACCGACATGCCCGGATAGGGTGTTTGCTATTTTTTATACAGTTTTCCGAACAAAGGACGTTCTTGAAGCGTAGCTGTGTGTGTGAATGAATCGTCGGAATCGCTGAGGGTGCAATGACCTGTAGATGGCTGATGTACCCTGCTTGTGCCTCGATTTGCTTATGCGGAATTCTTGTGTGTATACGTCTGTGTGTGGCCTAGATTGGTGGTTTATGTTTTGTGGTATGAAATGCCACAAGACTCCCCCGCGAGTGGGGAAATCTTTGGCATTTCATACCACAATACATACACTTGTATAACCTCGCAGGATTATATTCCTGTTTTGATTATGAGTCGAAAATATTCAATAGCTATGGAGTTATGCAATATCAAAATTTGCATTTTTTTCTCAATATTTCTGACTTATTTTTTACAAAACGTTGAACGATCATTACAGAAACTTATATCGATTACGAAAAATTCATTCGTTTCAATACAAGTTAAATAAAATAATAAAAACCCTGCAGTGTTTAGATAAACAGACAAAAACCAATAGAATCAGACCATTATAACAACACTACCTAATGTTTTCCACTCCGCGAAAATATCTTATCCTTCTTGGCCCTCTCAACCGTAGGTTTAACAGTCAATTCAATTTTTTTGTATGTCATAGAGTGTAAAACTAATATAAAATAAGTATTTAGTCAAGTTGTCTTGTAATGTGTGAAGCGCCCTTGAGTTGAGTACTCACGAAAACGGCGTAAGTATATAAATTATCCAGATATAATTATAATTATAACTAAAAAGAATCTGTCAAAAGAGACAAGACTAGCGGTACATAAATGCGTTTTAGAGCCAACTTTGATGCACGGAGCTAAAGTCTGAAATTGGCAAAAAATAAATTAAAGGTGGAAACGCGGTCACTAAGGCACTTGAGTGGAAAATTTTTGGTTGATAGAATGAGAAAAGAACAAATTAGAAGTAAATTCAATGATGGCTATAGCGTGAGAGATAGAATAAAGAAAGGATGACTTTGATGGTTCGGGCAGGCGGGCCATATGAGCGAGGAAAGGATGGTTGGTTGGTTAGTTAATTGATTCCATGGGCCCGTGTTATTACATGGACAGGGAAGGGTTAACCCCAACTTCCGACGAATTCGAAATGAGCTTGTAAAAAAAAATAAAAACAATTGCCAGACGAAATAAATGTAAATGAGGCGGGGAATTATTATTATTGTGGTCAGGATGGAAAAAACTTCCTCACTGGTTGTGGAGAAACGCCCCCGGGGATCTGGTGAACATTGCTGATTTTGTAAGTTTTAAAGAAAAAAGTTTGTAGGTATATAAAATACTGTATAAAGTTTTAATTCAGTTTTCTGGAGAAATGTAAAAATGGGATGAGAAAAATGTATATAGTGAACGCATCTCAAACATAAAATATTATGTTAGATATCCATAAAAAAGTTTATATTTACGGTAAAAAATTCATTGCTAATTAAAATAAACGCAAAGAATCACTTGGTTTGGACCACAATACTGATATACACATTAAAAAAGAAATAATAATAAAAAACACTCCAATCAGACAATAAAAGCATGTCAAACGGCAGGTACACACAAAAAAGTTTTTAAAAAATATAATGGCCCATATTTTGTAATTTGGTTTGAAGTAGTTTACCCTGAAGAAGGAACGGTGGTTCCGAAATCGGTTGGTATAACCAAAAGATAGTGGTTTAAACCGAGTCAATTTTTGGATTTAATTAAATTTAATTATTTTTTTACCAAGTCCCTAAAGTTTAATTTAGTTTACTAAGTCACCTTAAGTTTGCCGCTGAATTTATTCCAAATATGCAATTACTGATTCGTTTAAACTAAACGTAACATAATAAATTAATTTATAAAATATATTTTTATTACCAGTAAAAGAATACCGATTTCTTATAGTTCATCAATTATCACACAAACAAGTATTTCATAAGTTTAGCGGTAATGGTCTAGCGACCACGTCGTTGTCCAGTATTTATTCCGTGTGACCACAAATTTTTCAGAGTAGGATCCGTTCACTTTATAAAAGCCGCTTGCATTAGTGTGAGAGATACCTTCTGTAACACGTAAATTGTGTAGTGGTATTCCTTTTTTAAAACTACTCCATTGGCCACATCAGTATCATACTGGCAGTCACGCGGAGCGGTCGTTTCTTTGTTTAATATTTTTTACTTAAAGATACGGTGACTGCAAAACCACGATACGGTGACCACATACTTAAAGCAATTTAATATAAATTAAGATGAGGATTCGGAGTCCGATACACACGACAATAATTTATCTTCTTAATTGCAACAATCAACAACAACAACAATTATGAAACAACAAGACAATCTTATTGATTATAATTAATAGAAGATTTTGAAACCATTAAATATATATTATTCACTTTAAACCAGATAACCCATCAAAAGTGACTTTGTTATATCTTTTGGCCGTCAGTTATTGTTGGGGGAACAGCGCTATTTACAGTAGCATCTTAATAACATTAATGATACACATTATTAAAAAGAGAATTATGTTTTTTTGCTTCTTATACCTCATTATTATATTATATCACATTATTATTTGAGCATTCTGGTAGCGTTGGTGACGGACATTGTTACGTAGAGAATTATATATTTTGATCAAAGATTAATACAAATAACATATGCGACATAGTAGGAAATGGATTATCTTATTAGTTTTAATTTTCAATAAACTAAAATATATTAAAAAAATCAAATTTAGAGTATTTTATTTAAGAAAGCATATAGTCAATGTTTTCATTTTATTTAATAACAATTGAAATTGAAATCATATTAATTTTGAAAACGTAATGTTTTTTTTTATAATACTTGTACCTATGCTTATTTTAGGTTTAAAAAGTAAAATAATGTTTAAATTTATTTTTTGCGTCTGTCATTTACTCAAAAAAAAAAAATGTTACGGGTTTTTGTAAACGCACTGTTACTCACACTTATGCAAGTGGCTTTCCTAAAGTTAACGGACTCTACCAGCACTAATTACTTAATTACACTTGAAAATTAGTATTGATGTGACGTACCTACATTCAATGTTTACAAATGTTTACAATGTTTACAGTGTTTACAAAATTAAATAAGCTTTTTTCCTTGTTGCTGAGGGTCTTGGCAGCAAGTGAACACTACATTAATTTGACGCCCTGCCTGCTACACTAATAATTTACTGTTATAGCAGACAGTGCCCTTCCAGTAAAAAATGTAAATAAAAGAATATTAGTAAACATTAACGTTATATAATAAAAAAGATTTACAAGGTACACTACAAAAATACTAAATTCCAGGGTAGCAAAATGCTCAAGGTGGCAGGCCGCCCATTCATTATTAACAAGACATAATGAACGCGGACATGAAAGTCAATGAGGCGAAAATGGAAACGTCGAGAAATAACAAAAATATACAGTCGTGACGATGTCGGGGTCCTTTCGGTCAGCCCTGGGTCCTCGTTACATAATGGCTGTATAATATTTAGTATTTAGCGAGGGTTTGTGACGACACCATTTCCATTAATATGAAATAAATCTTCCCAGCTTTCAACGCTAATCTCGGATTTCTTATAAAACCTTCGTTTAACGGCATTATTATAATTAAGCATAACGAAGCGGAAAATAAATTCTAAAGAGGAAACCGAACAAAGGGGAATATGATGAATTTGAATGTGATATTCCAAGTCAGGAAGATGTGCACTTTTCGTTTTCGCAAACATCGGTTATTCTTTGTGCAAAATTGTCCGTAACGAGCAATTTGCAAAAGAATGAATGCAATTTTTATATCATGTCAGTTATGTATTTTTCCCTATTCAAATCGAAATTCGTTGAAAATGCACTTTAATAATATAAAGCATTCTTTAAGTAAGGACATTTTGTCCATACCTACTTTTCGATAAAAAAAATATAATTTCGTTTCTATGAGACATGTATAATATATCTTGATTAATGATGTCCCCGGAACAAAATCAAGTACCTACTGTGTTCTGAAAATTTTGTACAAACTTAAAATATTCACTCATTTCTTCCTTTATTACCATTGTTTAATTTCAACATTATTTGTTGCTTACAATAAATTATGTTAAAAATAATCTTTTATCCAACTTTGTACTTAATTTACTACGTCCTAAACATATCTGAAACTTAATTGCTAACTTAATTGGTTTATGCAATGTTCACTGTGATCCAACATTATAATGACTAGAACTGTTACGATACTTTAATAAATAAATATATTTAATTTTGAGTGAAAAATAAATTAAAAAAAAAAAAAACGAGCGAGCTTTACAGAAGTCGCATATTAAGTGTAACATTTGATATCTCACAATTAAAAATAGCAATAGAGCAACAACAGAAATTAACATCACAATTTAAAAAGCTAATACCTATATATTGATTAATTAGTAAATACAAGTAAAGATAATGTACGCATTTATTTATAATTGAATTTTGCCGCACTAGGTAGGTACCGTATATCTCCATACGCATTTTTATTTAAAAATGTAGTCAGTTATTTGTTTTTATTTATTTTCATAGATGGCGGTAGTGTGCCGCTATACATATTGTATGAAAACTTTGAATAAATATTTAAAAATAATCACATAAATTACATAAAATTTGAGAATGTAAATCATTAAGGGTAGTTATTGTTTACATTAATGTAAAAAAATTAAGTATTTGTTGGATAGTTTCGAAGATATAAGCCAAAATATATCAAAGTTACATCCACACGCTTGACACCAGACGCGCAACATATATACAAAATAAGAGTTTGAATGTTGGAAGTGTGTATCTTCGCTGTGTTAATACTTGCGGGACGATATTTTTTTCCATCGAGCGCGTTCATTGGTCAGATAAAATTGCGCGCGCTTCCCGGGCGTCTTATTTCCTGTTACGCATTTCCGTCCCTTTTCACGAAATCACTGCCACAGATTGCAGGAAAGCGAGAGGAAAGATGTTACATACACATCAAATACTTAAATATATTATATATAGAAAAAAAGGGGAAGAAAAATATGGGAATAATTTTGAATATTCAAAATATACAAAAATCAAATTATTATTAATTATTATTGAGCCGTTTCATCTGGTACATACGAAAAATATCATTCAACAAGGAAATGGTCCGATACTAATTCGTACGTGTATTTCATCTAAAACCTCAAATTTATCAGTACACGCGATATAAAAAAAATAGTTATTCTAATCATAATTAAAAAGTTTTAAAAGTATATAAAAATAATGAATGTACTTTAAAAAAGGGTTAAAACGAAAAGAAAAATAACTAAACTCGTGTACAAGATTACGGGAATGAGTAATTTTGACACGTTACGAGTACCAGGAGGGCAGAACCTTTGTGGAGACGTGCGGGACTAGCATAGCCGCCGCTTTGTGCAACGATTGCAGTAGCGGAGGTCTCTTTACACCGTGACGTCACGAGCGCCCTTCACAAGTACCCGAGAGCAATCTCTGTGGAAAAAACTGCAACAGAGAAAAGTAAGTAGAGTGACAGACCCTTTTGTCAGTGTCTGATGGGAAAAATCTATTATATTTTTTGAACAATACGCAGTCGTACTCCGCCAGAGAGCTTTTTATTGTGTCCAAGTAGTAACTAGCAAGACCGAGAGAGACCAATATTTTTAAGACAAAAACTGGGATACAAATTAACAGGCCATGTGCCACAAAGGCATGAAAGCGGCAAATGAAACTCCTGAGAATTCAGGCCTAACATAAAAATAATGAATTTACTTAATAGCCTCTAATAGTTGATGAGCTCATGACAATACGGAGGACTTTTCTTCTGCTTCTACGGAGTGAACAGTTTTCATGGGTCCAACTGGTCATTGTGTGTCATGTGTTAAAGATAATATTTAAAATAGAACATAAAAAGTAATATAAAATGTAATATGAAAATAAAGAGTCTGTCAAGAATTATGTTAGAAAGCGGTAAGTGAAAAATGCGTATAAAGAAAAAGAGAGAAACAATACATTCAAAGTGGTTAGGACACTGACCTCGTGATCCAAAGGTTGCGGGTTCTAACCTCACCCCAGACTAGCAAGTTAGTCCTATTTTCATAGCACAAGCGTTTTGCTTAGTTTGAAAATAGTAAGAATATTGATGTGACACGTATTCCGTGTTCAGATCTCTATTTTAAAAAAAAAAAAAAAAAAAGCGGGTAGTTACCACAAACATTAAATCGCAGTTAATACTTCTTCTTTATTATTATTATTAAAAATTAAGAACGCAAAAGAGTTTATCTATCTTGAGAGTAAAATCACATGGGATGGCCGTACAAAAAGAGGTTGACAGTCGCATCCACCAAGCAAAACTCGCGTTTAGCAAAAAATCAAAGATTTTCGAATCCAATAATATAAATCTAAAGCTCCGCAAGCAAGTAATAAAAACTTATGTGTGGAGTATTTTGCTGTATGGATCTGAGACATGGTGCATTGGCGACAGAGAAAAAAATACCATCTCGAAAAGGCATACAAAATGGATGGGGCATATTTTACGCCACGAAACTCTGGTCAAAAGTATACTGGAGGGAATGGTAGAGGGAAAGATTGCCAGAGGGCGCCCTCGCCGTGAATATCTTGAGCAAGTGTGCCAAGATATGAATTGTGCCTTCTACACAGAGCTGAAGAGCATCGCCGGAGATCGAGCAGAATGGAGAAGGAGCTGCTGCAAACCAATTGACCAACACGGATTGAAACCCAGGCTGGAAGGACTTCTTCTTCCTTTTAATAAACCTATGTGGTCCGTTCTTCAGAGGGCAGCGCTGTGAGGTGGATCCCCAGCTACCCTTCTATCTTTTGGGAGGTCTTCCGCGAGGGCGGGTTCCGTGAGGCTAATTATGCAGTGCAATATAAGGGAGATTTTCTAATATTCACTTGCCAATTACGGACATTAATTTTACGTTTTCTTTGTTTATTCTTATTGTTTAGCAATCCCAGTAACACATCGTCGGACTGCCGGCATCCGTCATATTTGTTATTACCAGATGAATATAGGTAAATATAGGCACTTTTTACACAGAAGTCAACATTTGAGCTCGAATTCCGGCAAGAATGAGTTGAAATCATCAAAAATAAAATATCGCACATAATGCATACTGTTACATATACAATTTTAAAATAATAAACTCACTTTCTGACCTGATGTAATATGGCACAATTGTTTTGAAGCAAGTCAATAGAAGTCAAGGAATAAATCAACGGCAATCCGGCAACGACAATATCGACCAGCGAAATTAATAATAAAATTACCGGGCGTTCGATAGTGCATAAATGCGATCACAGATGTGCGAATATTCTTAGACGAGTATAAAGTGTTCCACAGACGAGTGACTAAAGCAAAATAAATGTGAATTGAAGAACAGTGCTCCAGTTAAATTTGTGTCCAGTGACTTTCGTGATTAAATAAAACCATTAATTAATTTTAAGTTTTAAGTGTTTTTTAGTATGTAGGTTTTTTTAGGTTTCCTTCTTTGTAGCACAAAAGACAGAAACATCTTTTTTTATGACGTCATTTGACCTTGCCCGGGATCTGAATAAAATTTAAAAGTCCTAACGATAATAGGCATGGCGATAGTATTAAAGAATTAAGAAATAAGTGATTTTAGAGAAGAAAATATTTTGAAAGGATTCTAAAAAATGATCCAGTTTTAATATACACAATTGAGATTAATAAGATTTTCAATAAAATAAAAGTAAAAAATTCTGCAATCGGCCATGTTAACTGAAACACCGATCAGAGCGAATGACGTCACGCGTAAGTAACCATCACCTCGTCTTTTGAACTGTTATCAGACACAATGCAATATTTACTTGGCTCAATCAATATTTAATAGGTTTGACTTCACGTAGACGCAATGACAGCTGTGGGCGTTTTTGCGCAAAAATAATAATAGGTAGAAAAAAATGCAATTATTTGCGTAAAATCTTAGTGTATTACTGAAATAATGTTATTTTCGGTAATAGTAGACGTGTACCTATATTACCGAAGGTTATTTCAAAATCTGCCATCATGCCCATTGAACGCCAGAGCAACTTAGCAAGAATGCAACGACGGAACATAGACGTTCTGCGCTCTGCGCTCCCAGGCGCCCGAGCAGGAAACTATGCAGGATCGCATATGATTCAGGCAATAAGATCGGTTTCCGCTTGAAACCTCGCCGCGCCACCTGAAGGCTTCCTTCTACCGCATTAATTACAGTCTTAATTAAATCTGCAGGCAATAATACTCCTCGCCGCGTTACGTGCGCACACGTGCGTGCCGAGCCGCCCGGGGAATATTCAACGAGCCCGCAGCCAGGCGAGCTCGGCCGACCCGGCGGGCACGGCGCACGGAGCACGGAATTTATCGACCGGCCAAAATTCCTTTAATGAAATTAGTTGAGGTAAGGCAAGGCAGACCGAACAGGTTTGCGCACTCGCCGACCACATTTCACGTTTAGATTCCGTTGGGACATTTCTGACAACGAGCGCTGCAATCCAATGTCTAAATAAGTATACTACAGGCTGTCTCGTTGCTAGTCGCAAAATCTTCTTCTTTAATATTGAATAGAGAATAACCAAATTAATTAATCAATTAGAAAGACATACAGAAAAATCTAATTCACGAAAAAATAATAGGTTACTACTGGGATTCGAACCCAGGTCACCTCCTTTCCGGGGCCGGTGCTCTGACCACTAAGCTATAGCGACCCTCTATGTTTCCGTGAATATATCGACCTTATATGTAGTTCTTATTTTTATTAAGTAACCTAATATTTTTTCGTGAATTAGATTTTTCTGTATGTTTTTCTAATTGATTAATTAATTTGGTTATTAAATATTTCACAAAATTTAAATATTTGAAAGATTACAACTTCATAAATATGAATGTGTTCTTGAATATTGAATAGAGAATATTATTTATACTTTGGGTATACTTTATCGAAAGTTACGGAGATAAGGTACGTACATCAAGAATTCAATTTTTTTTCAGTGTAGCTGACTTATTTTCGGTGAAATTTTGATCTATCAAAATTCATTCGCATTAACACAAGTCAAATAAAATAATTAAATTACTTACACTTTTTTTTTTCAAAATTGTGCATGCATTCGAGTTTCGAGTTTTTGACAGCCTCAAAGCTAATTAATGACTTTTTAATATTCCATATTTGAATTTGTATACACATAAGTTATGGAAGTAATAGTTGAATTTTTTACAGAAAATAAATCAAATTGAAAAAAAAGCATCCTTTAATTTTATCTCGTAACCGTCGACATTTCACCGAAATTGTAATGAATATTTTCTATTCAATATAGAATGATGAAAACTCCCACGAAATATTTACCTCTAGCTAAGAAACACGCTGTATACATATTTTAAATTTTTATAAAAATAGAGATGCGAAAATAAAATACATGTCAATACAATACAAACTAAGAACTCGCGTGAAAGCAAATTTAAAATAAATATGTTAGATATTTGTATATTTAAATCAATCTTAATCTTCACATATATTACACAAAAAACATTTACAAATTAGGAGAAATAGATAAATATGATTGCTATGATTTGAGTATTTTATTAAATGATCACAAAATAGTCGTAAATAGTTATTGTATAACACGGTGCATAAAAACAAACGCTATTCTGTATTTATGGTTACATTCCTCAAGAAGGGTCAACACTAAAGACACTGAGTACTAAGGATTAACAAAGATTTTTTAACTGACATAGTACACAGATCTTCAAGTAATAATATATATCCTATATATATATATATCAAATCTATATCAATAATAGTATAGATCTATCAACCTCTATTGATATATCTATCATCAATATCTAATATCTAATCTCTCTATTCGGTATGGTATAATACAATCTTCAGTAAGCTGAACTCCTGACCGCAACATTGTATCATTATGTTTCCTAAAAATGATAAAAATAAGCATATTTTGGTACACCAGTAGGTAAAATTGAAATTTAAAAGTTTTCGCAAATGTATGTCATAAGTTTGTGGGAGCGTTTAAAGTTATGAAATACATTCCCATGGGCGTATTTCGGCTCCCTCGTACGTATTTACGTTGGTAGCTTGTAATATAAGTAGTTCGGGAAGCCATACGGTTAAGAAACACCGCCGTATTATGCTGCTACCCTGGTAGAACCCCTTGGGTAAATTATAGGATATTTTGCTCCATCCAAGAAAATCAACACATCTTTAACATATTTTTTTCTAAAATATTTCAGCACAAGTGAAGCAAATTAAGCAAAAATATTCCAATTTTACGAACAGTATTTATAGGCAACATCTATTACGGAAAATATTTATACAATATTTTATTATACTTGTTAGCAAAATTGTAAATTTATAAAACATTCCTGAATTCTTCACAGCGTAAACAACTTTTATAACTACGAAACATTTTGAAAAAGTTAAGAATATTATCAGGTTGATATTATTTATACAATAAAAATAATGTTAGGTAAAATAAATAATGTTAAATTAAAGTTTTTGGAAATTGTTGCAAAGTAACCATTGAATGTAATGTGATTAACTTGATATTAAAACGAAACTCCAGAGCTAAACAACTTTTAAAACAACGAAACATTTTGAAAGGGTTAAAAATATTTTTAGGTTTGTGATTAACTTTGTAAAAAAATTCGTAAAAAATAAATAAAAATACTATTGGTTTAGTTAGTAGAATGTTAGTAGAATGGTAGTATGTATGAGCACAACAATGAACGTTTTCGACATGAACAAGAGATTTCTCGAAGAAGAAAGTATTTACGGAAGTGGAAGTATTTACACGGGCGTGGAATCCTCTATGGTTATTACGGTGGCGATGGTTGTTATGATAGAATAAAATTAGAACATTCGAAAACAGCGTGGTCGTATAAATTAATACAGTGCGCTCAACCGGTGACTAAGTAAATGATTACTTAATGATATCCAAATAGGTACTTATAGTACCCAAAATAAATATTGATTGAAAAAATGTTAATAATCTAACCTATAACAATATCAAGGAGGCATGCAATAGAAAATACATAAGTCATCTCCTTACCTTAGTGCTTGAGATGATAATAGAATAGGGAGAAAAAATATATTTATCGCATTTGATAATTAATTTGGATTAGAGTACGCCTGACGCACAAGAAGAATCCATATTGAGACAGGCATAGTTTACAAATTAGTTGTACAATCAAGATATTTATTTACACACAGTTTCAAGCTATTATCTCCTAAATCTTGTAAGGGATACATATACATGTAACAAAAGTATATAAAAAATATTGAAAAAATACAATATAGTAATTAGTATACAAAAGTAGTGAAGAAATTAAATACAAATACAGTTATTAGAAAAATTACAGTAAGTAGTAATAATTAAAGGCATTAAATTTGTTTTTTGAAAATAGATAAAAAAGACAAAAAAAGGAACAGAAAACAGTAATTATTAAAGACATTAATATGATTGGGTGAGAACACCCATTTTGTGTCTTCCCACATTAATTAACACATAAATAAATAAACATACGGGTGGTTCGAGTCCCATTGCAGGACACTAGCAAGTTAGTCCTGTTTTCATAGCACAAGCGTTCAGCTTATTTGGATATGTAGTATGAATATTGATCGGACACGAATTCTGTATTCGCATATTTATTTATTTTTAAAAAATATCCAAATCTACTTTATTAAAATCCTTTTTCAGAAACAATATCATATGGATGCCCGCATCATACTTG
Organism: Agrypnia vestita; assembly: GCA_016648135.1. Lineage (NCBI taxonomy): Eukaryota > Metazoa > Arthropoda > Insecta > Trichoptera > Phryganeidae > Agrypnia > Agrypnia vestita. The sequence goes on along the minus strand of JADDOH010023045.1, from coordinate 103,743 downwards.
TCCCGTTAAATGTATAATATATCGCATGAGAAAAGACTGTATTTGTATTGTTGATTTTACTGTAGATTTTCTCATTATCGACATCTGTGGGGATTTAGGGGAATGAAAATGGCTTTGTACAGGCCGCATGGAAAGGCGGTTACAACTCGTATGTGAAAGCTTTCCACGCAATTTGAACATATATACAACTTCCAAAAAATGAATATGCACGGTATACTCTATCATGGGTGGAAATGGCGAATGTTACATTGTGTAAAGTGATCACTTAAGCCAACCATAAGATAGGTCATAAGTCCTATGTACACCCAAATGACTTCTATACCTACTTTCCCATAAGAAATACAGTTTCGTCTCTGTGAGATATCTATAATATACGTTAATTAAATAAATAGATTTTTAAAAAGTACCTGCCAGTAGCACAGAATATTGATATGGAATGAATAACCTTGTTTCTAACGCTTTTGCGAGGGTAAGAAAATAAATTATCGATAAAAGAAAATAAATAAAAACAAAAAAAAAAAAAAAACAGACATGAAAAAGTAAAAGTGAACGTACTGCAGTAAAAAAACCATCGGAACAAAATTGCCAACTTCCATTACCCTGACGTGTTGGCAAACCTTCAGTGATACAGAAAATCTGTTTGGATTATTGGACGTTCCATTCTGATAGTCGGGATGTGCGGGTGAGCGGTTCGCGGGGGAGGGGCACTGCCTCTGGCACCTGCCGGGCTCAACTAACAAAACCTCCACAACGCCAGCATCCACAGACATTGATGAATATATTTTTTTCGATGAACCCCCATCATATAATAAATGTAAGTCATTTTTAAAGATGATTACAACATTAGACTAGATGCCAAGTGGTTATTCTATATTTAGGGCATTGATAATTTCACATTTTTTTAATAAAAAAGAAACAGATATGCATACGTGTCACATGAAAATTCTTACTATTTTCGAATTAAGCCAAGCGCTTGTGCAATGAAAATAGAACTAACTTGCTGGTGTCCTGGATCGAATCGAATCGAACGTAGAACCAGAGTATTTCGAAGCCATACGAGTATGTGCGACTTGCTTTAATTGCTTGATACCTATACTTAAAAAAGTACAATCTAGAATTATTAATTGTTATAATTATCATATCAATAATTATCATATACCTAATTCAGATTTTAATATTTCATAATATACTGTCCCATAAATATTCCATTTCGATTTTGTTTCCAAAATGTATATTAAATTTACGTAAAATTCAAGCTTCAATGTCCTCACTGCACGCGCCGGAAATAAACGTATGTTCACAATGCTATAATTTTATTTTATTTATTTATTTTGACCTGTGTCCGTTGTAAAAACAGTTGGTTTACATTACATTAAAAATTAGAATGGAAAAGGACACGTTGAAATTTGTACATTTTTTTTTGCATTATGTAGATTTTTTGCATTACGTAAACACGACCTGTAAAGGAGACGTTTCATTATGTAGATACAATACGTGACTTATGAAATTAAAATATAGATCAACACTAATAAACCAATGAAAAAATTGATGAAATCCGTCAATACACAAAAATAATATTAAAGTAAGTGTATTTTAGCGCGGAATCTGGCCTATGAAGTCACGCGCCGCATACGGCGGCCGGACCACGAGCCGAGACGTTTAATGGGTACGAGTGATGACGTCACGCGACTCCATCAGACGGAACAAAATTATTCATGCAAAACGCTAATTTAAAATTCTATAAATTTGTTGGTTTTCGAGATATCTTAATAATTTCCATTTCGTTAAAAAAAAATAGAAAACATCTCCATTATTTTTTTTAAATTTAATAAATCAATCAAATCAATCAGTTTAGTTTGTCCGCATTCACGGAGGGTGTCTAAATACGCGACCAGGGTCTCAGAAGTGCGCGGTTATAGCTATCCCGGTAACGTTAACGGGCCGTGAAATTTTACTGAGATTTGATTGAATTGCCGGCAATATCGATCTTTCTGCCGCTGGGGACGCAGACGGTTAATATAGTTTCGCAATTTCGGGAAATTTACATCAACATTTACGCGAGACGGGATGTTGTATTGCTTTTCGAGATAACACATTTTCACACAATAATAATATGTTATATGGTGTAACGAGAATTTGATACTCTAAAAAATATAATTGTGACAATAAAGATAGTTTTATTTATTTATTTTGTGTATTTCTTTAGAATATGTATTATATACCTAGGTATATTTAAAATAAAAGTATACAGGGTATCTCAAAGCTAGTAGCAAGAACTTTACAGATGGATTTCTGCCTTGATAATAAGTCGAAAATGTTCAAGCAACAATGACCTAATATATCAATAGTTATGGAGATATTCAATATCAATGTTTGCATTTTTTTTCAATATTCCTGATACATTATTTGAATACAACAATTCTCTTTTTTCAAAGCACTGAGCGCTTTGTGACTTCAAAAACAAAAACGGGCTACCAGGCTGACATGAAAAGGAATCGCGTGAAATTCGCTAAAAATACAATGTGCCGCCGCCGCCGCGGAGCGGGCTGCCGCAGCCGTAGAATGACGCCGCAGCCAGAAAACATTGTTTGGAATTGTTTTGGTTTCAATCCGTACGTTTGCTTCGATTATACGCCGTTTATGGAACGTTTAGAGTCGAGTGCTCGAATGGCAGAAATGCCGCCCCGCGATAGGCTCGTTGGATTTAACGGGCTGAATGGGCGGCAATGCGATCGGAAACACTCGCCGCGCGCCGCCCGCACGGAGCGCATGGATAGCGAAATTGGCTATAAAAATTAACGCTCATGAAATCAGGGGACGCGCGGGAGGAAAGCACGGGATAACTGTTAAATTAATATAACAAGGGACAGAGAAAATCTGATCCGATTTTACTGGGTGTGAGATTTTGCAGACGTTCATTTTATTACGGAAAAATTACTTTAATAATCGAAATGGAGCATGTTTAAATTATTTAACATATTTTTAAATACTGTCGCACGACTGCAAAAAAAGAACAACATATAATCGACAATTTCCCGGCCCTCTGGACGTTTTAAAGTGAATTAGAAATTACTAGAAGGGTCTAGAATAAACAGTGGAAACGCCGACTACATTCGCGAAATGTCTAGAAAACCCGAAACCCGTATGTAAGCGGGACGCCATCGCGACACATTTAATGAATTTGTTGGGACAGTTCGGCAATGTCATTGATACAAGCAAATTACGTAAATAGAAAAGTACCAACTTACATATTTGTTGAATAAACTCTAGTGAAGAGTGCGAAATTATTCCGAATTACATAATACTGCTCCAGTTACATTCGTGTTCAGTGACTTAGATAATAAATAAATAAATAATTATAAATAAAGATAAATTATAGAAGTCTCACAGATACGAAGCTATTTATATGAGAAACGTGCATGAAAGTGTAAAGTGATCAACTAAGCTAGCCGTAAGCTAGGTCGTAAGCCCTATGGAAACCCATAAAGACTTCCATACCTGCTTTTCCATATAAAAAAGTAGCTATATTAAAGGAGATCTTACCTTAACACCCTTGGGGTGAGTACTCACGAAAATGCCGCTATATAAATTATTCAAATATTATTATTATTATTAACTAACTGGAGCGACATGCCCCATCAGCATGCGCATTTGTAATGCATATGTTTTTGACATATAGGTACCTACATATAAACCATTGTGTCCCGTTTCCTCAAACCACACGAATTCTCAAACAACCAAAGCGATTGGTCAATAGTCTAAGCAATCAATTGAAAGGGCGAAAGCACATTGAGTCTGTTTTGACGTTGAAGTTAATTAACAGTGCATTCCATGATGTCAATAGGAACAAACATGCATATGCACGTCATTCAATACCACCCTTATACGAATTCCAAAGTGCATCAGAGAAGAGAATTGCGAATTCGAATGATAAACATATATCTATCCATATCCTAATACATCGCTTTATGATAGGAGTACGCAAAACACCACAAATCCCAATTATAATAATTTCGTTGTCTGTCCTTTTGGCCGTTCGTCTATCTATCTGACCGTCCTCGTAACTTCGTGTAACGTAAGAACGAAATATCTACGAATCGACGATATATCGACGAACATTATTAAATAGATAATTACGCTTTTCTTGCTTCTTGTACCTCATTATTATTTGAGCCATCTGGTAGCCTTAGTGACGGACATAGTTACGTACAGAATTATACTACTTTTGTACCTCATTTTCTACACCTCATTATAATTTGTACCATCTGGTAGCGTTAGCTAAGGACATTGTTACATAAATTTTTTTACTAACGATTGATGCATCAAAATAAAGTGTTTTCCAGTACTGCATAAAGACTTATGCGAGTAATGAAAATCACTTTTTAGGTTTAATTTTCATTAAAATGAAATATTAAAAAAAGTCTAATTCTATTATAAGTAGAGTGTTTAACTAAAAAAGTATAAAGTCCATGTTTAAATTTTTTAATAACAATTTTGGAATACTGATTCTATGTTATTTCATAATGAGATCAGCTATCATAGGTATTAATTTTGAAAATGGAATGAGATCAGCTACTGAAGTCTAGTTACGGTTACGGATGGACATTCGAAATTATTATTATTGCGAATTCAAAATTGCTTTCATGTGTCGATATGTATAGTGCTTGTCTACCATCCCATCATTTCATCACGTTCACGATATCTCTAATCCGAGTATCGAAAGCTGGCTCAATTTTACATTTTCAATTCTCACTAATTGAATGGGTGTGTCGGCACAAAGACCTCTCACGGGTCGCCAGGCGCAATTTTCTCTCGATAGCGCGAAGTGCTCGGCGACAAACGGGCGCTTCGATTCGCGTCAGGGTGACGTCTCCGCCGCGCTACCAGGGCCGCAGAGATAGATGGCGGGCGGCAGAAAGCGGAATAATGCGGGACGGGGCGCCGGGCGTGAAATGTTACCGGTAACCGATTCAATTAGGATTGGCGCGGGCAACAGCGAGATCGGGTAAACTACAAGTCGATTTATGGGATTTGCGCAAATGGAAATAGCTGAGGGAAGATTGAAGCGAGACCTGGATGACATTTTACAAAATCTCGCGCACTCGGATGCGGGCCGAAGGAAAGCACCGCCGTATAGCAGTACAGGGGGAATCTTCGAAATGACGTAAATAAATGTATTTTAATATATTTTTTGTGACTGGGAAAATCAATGGAATTCAAGAAAATCTTTGTTTAAACAATATATCTTACCGCGTATTTCATCAGCAATCTAACTATATGCAGGGTGTAAGAGAGCTAGTCCACAATACTTATTTTTACAGGATTTCTGCCTTTATTAAGAGCAGAAGATGAAGTATTAATATTCTTCAAATTGTGAATGTCTTTTTCCATATTTTAACTCATTTTCTATAAAACGTTGGACTGTCATGTAAGTAACTTATATTGAATATTTAAAAATCATTCACTTATTATTATTAAATAACAAGTCAAATATTATTTTTAAAAACTCTGCCACTAATTTCTGCAAGGTTTCAATAATTTTCTTTCACTTGAATTAGAGCGAGTTTTTAATGTTCTATTTAACTTATTTTAACGATTAGTCTAACATTCTACATAAAATAAGATAAAAATATTTTATACAAAATATATCTATACAACTATGCTTGTTACTTTTGATTTTGGTAAGAATCTACCTGTAAATTGTTATGGTCTAACTCTGGTAAACTCTGTATACCTCACTCTTACGACATTTATTTAATTTACATAATCTTAGAAACAAACCAGACCCAACAAATCATCTCACAATAAATACGGTTATCTACAGGTTCTTTATTACAATTACATGTTTTCAACTCATAATTTAAGCAGAAATCTATATGTAAAGTATTGTGGACTAACTCTGTTACACCCTGTATATTATATGTCCTACACTATATAACATTCCCTTAAGAGTTATGGATCCATGCTATGTTTGAAAAGTTTTGGTAACAAGTTTGACATTAAATATTTTCAATTAGTAAAGTTTGAAATTAATATGAAATATTGTGAAAAGTTAATAGTACCAACTCAGTAACATCTCAAGAAATCAATTTACATGTTATTGTAGTAGACAGCTACAAAGATTTTCAATTATCAAATAGAGTATACCTAGTGTAAGTTTTGTTAATTTATTTATTTATTTATTTATTTATTTATTTAATGCTTATGGAAGACCAACAGCACAAAAAAAAAGCATAGAAAACATTGATACAATATAGATGGCCAATTACAGGTCTCCACATTTAGAAATATGTCAGTAATGATAAATATTTGTGATATACTAAGGCGTATTAATTATATAGAAAGAAAGAATAAAAAAATTAAACAAACAGAAATATGTCATATAGAAATATGTCAGTAATGATAAATATTTATGATGTACTAAGGCATATTAATTATATAGAAAGAAAGAATAAAAAATTTAAGCAAACAGAAATATGTCAGTAATGATAAACATTTATGATATACTAAGGCATATTAATTATATAGAAAGAAAGAATAAAAAAAATTTAAACAAACAGAAATATGTTAGTAATGATAAATATTTATGATATACTAAGGCATATTAATTATATAGAAAGAAAGAATAAAAAATTTAAACAAACAGAAATATGTTAGTTATGATAAATATTTATGATATACTAAGGCATATTAATTATATACAAAGAAAGAAAAAAAAATTTAAACAAACAGAAATATGTCAGTAATGATAAATATTTATGATATACTAAGGCATATTAATTATATAGAAAGAAAGAATAAAAAATTTAAATAAAAGAAAAAGAAACTTAATTATTACGTGGAAAAAAATTCAGCACTGAAAATTTTTCTTAATCTTGTGTGGCTGCACTCGAACAGATCAATATCCAATAATCTTATCAGTTTATTGAATGCATCGCATACCCTCAAGAAATATGAATTCCGACGATAATTGGATGAGGTAAAATCAATGTGAAAGACTGGGTTGTGTCTACGAGATCTACAGGGAACATGAAATTTTAGTCTATTTAATAGTTCAGTCGACACAACAAGATAAGATAATCACACTTTCAAAGCACAAAGGGCTGAGCTATATTAAGAAAATTGTGCAATACAAATACATTTCTTGTAGATACTTTTTTCAATTCAACAAAAGTCAAATAAATGTCGTTTGAATTTTTTTACCTTTTTTAAAAATCAAATTAATAGACACAATCCCAACACGTTGGTGATCTGCGGATAGCAGTAAAAAAAATTAAAACTTTATTCAATTTACAGAGAAATACAACCAAATTACCTGTTCAAAATAATTGATAGGTTTGCAAACGCTAATGCTTCATGAATGTACTGATTTAAGGGGTACCCTGACCGTATTTCAATTCAAATGAACATAAAATTTGAATACAACCACACGGTAACGCAGCCTGATGTACCCTTCCAAACCAAACGTACAATTAAACTACAGTCGGGGAACACATCCCAGGAGAAAATTATTATTGAATATCGGACCAAATTTCAAACGTGAATTGGTTTCAATTCGTATGTGCGTGCCTCCTGCCCACGCCTACCCACGAGCTGGCTTAAATCCCGTTGGAATATAAATTTCCACAAAGTGGCAACCACAATTATTATATAATTCGTCAATTTCGAAAGCAGCCGGAATATTTAATATGTTTGACTAGCAATAACAGTGATTCGGGTGCAATGCTGTATTTTCAGATCTAGAATAACAAATACTTACCAAACTGTGGGTCCTCGTAAAGGTTTTCTGTGGTTTTGCCGTGACAGGCAATTAGGAGCATGATGACTTACCTGCAATTGAAAAGAAAAACTTTTATTAGGAATTGAATGCAAGGATTCAAGATTGTTTTGTGATGTCAACCAAAGTACAATGTTAAAAAAAAAAACAAATTATAATTATTTGTTTTTGTTATATTAATTTATAATATAGCTTATCCGCGCGACTTTGCAAGCGTAGATTTTTAGTAACTCTTAGTCATATTTTATCAATTAGTGTATTACCTAACCTTAACATATAGATATATGTCAAGGCGGACTTTTTATATAACTTTTTGAGTTCTACAACTTAAATATCTCTTACCGTTAAGACAGCGTTCGTAAAAAACGCATTGCTCGACCATTTTAAAGCTTTACCACGAAAAGCCATTTTATTTTAACGATAACGGGATAATGCCTATATAGCTTATGTCCACCCTGAAAGTCCATTCTAAATATTGGTGAAAGAATTTTTGAAATCGGATGAGTAGTTTCGGAGATTACCTCCTAAATACAGATTAACAAACATATAAACTTTACCTCTTTAAATATGAGTATAGAAATATAGATATATAATAATTACCTATAAAAAGAGACCGACGAGCTATTGCGCAGTTTTTGCATTGTGGTGACAAAATGCGAATCATAGAAGCTAACGCGAACGCGAATACACATATAAAACGGTATTTCGTAATTTAACGAGCGCTTTCAGTGTGGATTCTAACCAGCGATATAGTACCTACGGAGGTGTGAGAAGTGTTCCATAGTAATCGGAGCAATACAAACCAGTAAATTAGAATTTCAGATAAGGGTAGTAGATTTTTCAAGTGACTAATAATTTTAAGATAGAAGGTAATAAAGGAATATAATAGTTTTGCTCTTTACGTGCTATTGTACACACTTTTCCGTTAATATTTTCAACACTACTACACGCCGGTAACTCACCTGAGTTTGACATTTTAATATTAAAAACTATAAATAGCCATGTCGTTTAGTGCCTTATTTATAAAAAAAATAATTAACGAGGCACTTATGCGATACACATTCCAATATAACTAGAAAATTAACATAGATATGACTTAAGTGTAGTGTTTCATGTATTGGCGAAGGCATATTATAGTAGTAAGCGGCCCTCGTAGCCTAGTGGGCATAACACTGGCTTTCCAGACCGAGGATTCCGAGTGTGATTCCCGGTGAGGCCACAATTAATCTATTCGGTTTATTCATGCCTGCGTGTTTTGCGATATGTTTCGCTTCTGCAATTGGGCTTCTTGGCCTGTTGAGGCGAAGAAAAAATAAATAATAATAATCTGTTTATTTAACTTAAAATTTTTATTTTTGGTACTTAGTGCTTTATTCATTTCCAGTATTCAATTAATTTTAAGTGTTTGTTATTTGCCTCCCACAGCCAATATCGTGACAATTGGTCATATTCAGGACTAAGCAATATTGCTATTTCTGTATAACTATGTAACATAATTGTAACTGACATTTCAATGCCGCCAATTTTGACGTTTTCAGTTTACGGGTTTGAAATTAATGAATTCAATCAATCAGAAAACTCATTATAATTCATAATTTTGAATAATCTCACGTTGTTTGCGTTTTCGAGCACCGCCCCAATATTTACAAGAGTGATAATATCGGGCGGTACAGTTGCCGGCAAACTTCTTGAAATTCTTTGGCGTAGTGGGGAAATGCGCAGAAGACAAAATTTGGGTCTCGTTGGTGGAATGGTACATGCGCTAACTTCCCCCCACTACGCCGTAAAATTTCAAGATGTTTGCCGGCTACTGAACGGATAGTGATTCTAGTATACATAAATCTAACTGATTACGAATTTTCATAATTTTTATTTTGCGGTTAGCGAGATTTAGAAGTAGCAGACAATCATCCGTATTCTGAACTAAGCAATATTGCTATTTCTGTATCTTGACAGCCGTGACGCCGTTTGTGACGCCGTTTTTTTGACGTTTTATTTTGACAGGTTTGAAATTAATTATATATTTTTATATATATCATATATATATTTATTAGATACAGATAAGATAATAGATACATGATACTCTAATAATAAAACATTAAAATGAAGACTATGCCCATTATCCCAATTACAAGTGTCTTCGGCACGCTCTAGTAACGTGTATTTTTACATTTATGTGTATTATATATTTAGTGTTTGAATGTAGTGAGATCATATAAGAATATGTAAAAAATAATTGATTTGATGGATCTATAGGTTCAGGTCATCGTTTAGAAAATGGATGTTATGTATGAGTGAGTTTTTGAACGATGATAAGGTATCTGCAAGAATATCAGCATCAATGTTAGGGTCAACACAATACATATTATATGTGCGACACAACCTTGTGATGGATTCAATCAAGCACGTTATACTATGTGAATGACTAAACGTTTGTTTACGTTTTAGAGCTTTCTTATTGATTGAATTCATTAATTTCAAACATGCTAAAAAACATCAAAATTGGCGGCAATGCAATGTTATACACACCCGTCAAGATTGGGATAAAGATTTTCTGAACAGCACAGAATGGCAGAATAATTCGAAAGAACATGAATTATTATTTACGTACCTACTTCGTTGTTTCTTTATGGGGGTGTTAAAAATATTTCAAATTTGAATAAAAGTCGCGGAGAAATCCTTTATTTTGCATCGTTTGTTCTGTCCCTCTCGTGAAAGAATGTAATAAAAAATAAATTACGTAAATTGAATTGCTCCACCGCGCGGGCCGCGAGTCGCACAATTTGAGATTCAGCGGGGTAAGAATGTAAATCTAAGAATTTAAACATCGTTATTTAAAATAATGAAGACATAAAACATTTAAAATTCATCACCGGATAATCAACGAGATGAACACAAATTGTGACAAATCTCTTTTAAATTACCTATTTGAATACTTATTTATTAACAATATTATTATACGCAAGTTCTGAGAGCATAATTCATCCACAGAAAGATAATTATTAATTAAGCCCTGGGCCACCCTATAAAGACTCCCAAACGTGTTTCCAATATAAATAGCTTTGTCTCTCTGAAACATTTATAATTTATTTTAGATAATACATTTTTCTCTATGGATAAAATCCAGTAGTTGCGTTCTCACAACATACAAATAAAAATATTGTTGTAAATAATACAAGTAAAAATATATACTGGTCTACAAAAGAAATAAAAATTGAAAATAATAATTTTCAGGCATATTCTAGTGTAGGTATACATTAAATAATTTGGAATAATATTTATAGTCCACTTTAAAAAATATAGAGGTATCATTACGAGATACGAACCTATGTATGCTACATTGTCATCGGAAAGATCATAGATGCCTCTAGCATAATCCATTTGAATATATGAAAGAAACTGATTTAGAAGGTATACACAACATACATAAATTTGATAATGTGCAGATGTTTTTACGATGGAATTGGTGAACGTTGCATTGTTTAAATGATCACTTCTTACTCATAAGCTTATAGATCATAAGCCCTAAGCTACCTTAGAAAGTCTTCCATACACGTTTCCCATATAAATAACTTCGTCTCCGTGAGACTACTTAAATTTATATTAATTACTTATTAATGTACCCATAAGAATCGATCAATGACACATTGCCGCATAATACAATAATAAATATTAAATTATTGCACACACTTGTGGAGAATCTGGGCCGACCAGGACTCTAGTCCCTCGAGCGTACCAAACGGACCAATCGCGCTCCAGGCGAGCCACCAATAAGAAGCCCGATGCACCGTCGAGGTACCGGCCGACAGAGCGCCGAAACCAAAATTACTCTTTCGCCGACCGCCGGAACCTACGCCACGTACTCATTTTACTCTGTCATTCGTTATTGTACAACTTATTCTTTAATAAATCTACGGTATAAATTGTAATTAATTCTTTACCATCCTGTACCTTCTTCTGCCTTAGCTTGCCACATACATCCACACTGTATTTGATTAACGTAGAATGCCTTCAGCGACCATACATAACTGTGGCAGATCATGTTTCGACAGATGGGCATTGATCTTCCCACAAACATGCAACCTTCATTTCATTTCGCTTCAAACTCAATCCAAGCAATCAATCGAAGCATTAACACATCTGCCAAACACTCATTTCATATTCTCTTGAGTTTCAGTAAACAACACCGATAAAAATATACTTCCACGAAAGACAAAAGCAAATTATTTATTCGACGCGATTCTCACTCAACATTCAAATAATTTTTTCTCTTTGAACAATTGAAAAACATGGAACACTAACAAAATGGTGTCTTTGATATTGAAACGAAAATTTCGTTTCACTGAACGATTGGAGCTCGTGGAGCAGTATGAACTAAAAATGCTTGCGTCGACCTAGAAATTCAAACAGAATAAGCTGTGTGAAATTTCATGAAGTCAAAGTTTACTTACTGTTCGAGAGACTTTACTACTTCAGACAAACCGATTTTCTATTTTATAAAAAAAATAAAACAGAATAGTATTTACACAAAGAACCAACCTATAATGCTAGAATAACTTATATAATAGATAATAGATAGCTAGAATAACCAAATATGTAATAACTTTGTTCATACCAATATACGCGAATAAGGTTAAAAATAATAACAGGTATATTATAAACATAGATATATTAAGTGTTTGTGATTTCTTGTTTTCTGTTTTTAGAATTTTAAAATGCTTTTATTTCCTTCGATGCCCACACATACATAAAAAATTGTCAAGTATTATGACGTGTATTACATAATTATACAGGTATTTATTTGATGTTGATGGATTCTTCTTATTATTTTCTTCTCAAAATATTTTTATTCTCTTTCATACTGTTTATACAAAAGTTATATGTTTTTAACTATCATATTGATTACTTAATATTCAATAAATTATTTATTTATTAATTTACCCTTCATCGTATTATGTATGCCGTTTAAAGATAAATAATTAAATAATAATACGATCAATGAACTTGTTTCGTTAATGTTGATTGATTTTTAAAGAGGGATTTGCGGTAGTGTGTTCACAAATTCCGCTTCTATCATACGGCTTCTTCCGTGTTCTGAGAAGTATCGCCATATTATGTAAACATGGCAATCAAACCGTGTGAGGAATAACAGATAACCAGGAATACAATAATTTTATTACTTTAGTAAGTCGAGGAGAGAATGGCGAAGTGATCGACAAGCATGCGCTTCGTACCCGCTCCCACTTGCCGGGTTCGTTCGTATTCTTCCGTCGGGAAGAATCACCATATTCATAACTATTCAACTTCCCGCTTTTTACATGCAAAGTAATAATTAAAATATCTATTAATATCAGGATTTAAAAAAAATGAGAATTAAAATACTGTAAAACACAACAGAATATTCAATTACACAAATTATGTCCCGTGTCCCGTGATACTAAAAACGTTTGAAATTAACAAAAAAAAACAGTAACGGAATATTGAAAATAAAACCATTAAACAACCTTTATATTGGTAACGTAAAATTAAATTAAAAATAAGTCCTCAAATTTGAAATCACAATAATCAACAAACTTACGAGTATTATTTAAAAAAATATTCATTTTCTCAATTAAGAACAATTTACAAGAGGAGAATAAAATCGATTACGTAAGTGAAAAAAGGAGCATTAAAAAAGTTTGAAACACATTTCATGAAAACGAAAAGCTGGTCATTAAGATGATTAGAAAAAATCCACGCAATTAACTAAAACGCCTCTTTTAAAAAAAAAAAATTAGATCTTTTGAAAGCATTTTCAATCTCGATGTAATCATATTAGCTCGATGAAAGGAATCGTAGAAGCGATGGATAAAAAATATTTAAGAATAAAGTAATTAATTCTCTCAATTAATTAACAAACTTCGCCCGGTCTTTCGTCGAAGATAAAACTTTGAAGTACATTTATCAGGCTGCGAAATAATTAATTTGGACCATTAATTAAAGAACTTTCAAAGAAATTATGACATCAAATATTTCAAATTAAAAATAAAATCCGATAACGCCAAAGTTAAGAGCGATTTGCACGATCTAAATAATAGGTACCTACGTAATATGGTGTAGCGCGACTCGAACGATTGCTTAAGGCAATCGTCTGGCAATGTGAACAAAATTGATATTTTTTCTGATATAATTTTTTTGAAAAATATATAAAAATTTATTCATCGGGTGTGTAAAAAGGGTTGGAAAAACACACAAAAATAAAATATTTTTAAAATTACCTTATTTGAACGCATTTAGGGTATTTTTTTTACTGCAACGGATGTTGCGCACGTGGAGCGTGCGCATAATAGAATATGTCACGGAAGCAATATGTAGCGGGAAATGCGCGCATGCTTAAATCTTTCTAAAATTCATTTACTGGAATTTAGTGTTCCAATAATATAAATAATGTTTTGTCGACCATCTTGAATCCAGCACCAATTTTAAAGATGCTCAATTCAAAAACTGACGGATGATTGGTTATTGAATTGAAAATTCGAACTGTTTATTGAATTACGATATTATGTATGCGTTAGGATTTCATGTTATTGTCGATGTTTTTGCAAAAACGATGTTTTCGAACCTCACTCCAGACCAGCAAGTTAGTCCTATTTTTCATAGCATAAGCGTTAAGCTTAGTTTAAAAATAGTAAGAATATTGATGTGACACGTATTCCGTGTTCGCATCTCTATTTAAAAAAAATTGACAGATATTTGTTTTCAAAAAACACATTCAACATCTAGGGCGTATGTCAAAGTTTTCACCAAATAAATACAAAAAAGTGATCTATAATGTTTACTTTAAAACTTAAATAATTACACTAACGTGAACAGTACAAGGTTAACAGTAACTAGCTATAACCCGTCAAAAATTACGTACTTTTATTATATGACTGTGAGATCGAATCAATATTATTTAAAGATTTCAAATATGAAATGAGGGTTGAACAACCCCATTTAGAAAGAGTTTCTTAATTCTGAATATAAAAAAATAGTGTGGGGCACGCGCCCTTTCTCAACTAGAATGTTAATACGATTGTATTTTTTAACAGTTCGGCAACGTTTTAACTTGATTCTTCCAGCCAAATATGTACCATACAAAAACAAATATATTATCTTCAAGATCAAAATACTGACTATTCCTTTCATTCCACAGCCCCTGTTTAAACAATAATTATGGTTAGAAATAATTAGAAAGCATTAACGAAAGACACATTTGTACATAAAAAATGCTTTAGCAAAAACAAACAAGGAACTAACTGTACGGAATGTTTGAACAAGTTTTGTAAACTCTCGCAGCAACATTCTGAGGACAAAGGAGTAACACTGTTTGAACAAGGAAGCTAAAGAGCTTATACGCGCGTGTGTTTAATTAGTTCCCTCATCACACATACAGGGTTGCTTTGTTTATCATTAAGGCTAATGCATTTCGGGATTCAATTAACATCATTAGCAGGCTCCACATTCGGATAATTTGTGCCCATCATGGGGATGCGAATATTAATATTAATTCGGGTCCCCACATAACATCGCGGATGCGTCGATCTATGTACATCAGATTGCTCAATCTGCTTTTCACAACAAAATAGACATTCTTGAAAAGTCCAATTCTCAAATGACGTACATGATCAAGTCTTCCCCTTTTGATATAATTTGAAGAATTCTTAGTATACAGGGTATTACTTCACTGGAAGTGTTTTTCATTCATTTTGAGTAGAATGTATTCTTTACACTTTGGATGAAATATCAATAGTTAATGACATAAGAATCGTCAGAATTTGCATTTTTTTCAAATATCTAGCCAATATTCAAGTAAAATAAAACGACTATAACCTTAAAAAAAACTGTTACAAAATTCTGCACGGTTATAATCATTTTATTTGACTTGTATCCATGCGAATCAAATTTTATAATCTACATAAATAAATTTCATAATAGTCTAACATTAAAAAAAAAAGACAAGTCAGAAATATTAAAAAAACTGCAAACTTAAATATTGACATTTCACCCAAATATATATAGTGTATAGAATATTTTGTATTCAAAATTGAATGAAGAACACTCTACCAAAGTTATCGCTATTAGCTATAAAACATCCTGTACAATCATGAATTTTTATCTCTTTTCATACGTTACAAAACGATGTCGGCACCCAGGAGATTTTCAATATTCAACTCAACATTCCGAAAACATCTATCGTTTTGTGGTGACATGTGTTTTTGTCTTTGTTTCGACATTATCGTTTAAGATGACATTATATCATAAAATGCGAATTTGTAGATGTAAAGTAAGCAAAAGTATTACTTCTAAGTTATTTTATTAAAGGTATAGATCATGAATGAAAACAAAATTTTTAAAAAAAAGTGTCAAATAATAATACTTTTAAGAGTTGCTTCGCAATGTAAAACATTGCGTTTTTTTGTGATACGATTGGTATTCCTATCGCCGTTTAATTGTGAATCCACCTTGTCTGGGGGGGACATGAATTTCTAGGACACGTACGCCGTCTTGCGGTCCTGGACTCGTAAATTTCCCTCCAGTCAAAACCGCACAGCACAAATCGCAGTAAATTAAACCCGTCTTAATTACGTCTTGTACACAACTAAACGATCTTATCTCGCTTCTACGCTGTCACTCGACCATAAGGCGTCTCGCTCTATTTCCCGCCACATAATTAAACGTTTTCGACGTTTACGCGCGGATTTACCGCAGAAGGATTCGAGTCGAGGCAAACTACTTGCGCATGCCGCATGTAACCCTGGTAGCCAGGTATCTGGAGGCTGGTGGCATAGGGTGTGAAATCATAAAACCGTTCTCGCTAACCCAAGCACACTCTATCAAATAAATTTTGCTTATTTTTATAATTTAACCAATTTTACTAGATTTGGATTGCTGTGTATATTTATTTCGCGTTACCCTATATGGTGGAACCTCGTTAATTCATAATTCAAGGGACCCAAAAAACATTTCAAATTATATGAAACTTGTGCAAAAAGTCTTTATTTTCATATTTTAGTAACTTTTAAGAATCTTCTAGAAAACATCATATTTATTGTGTTTTCGAGAAGATTAATGCAAAAATTTTGCCATTTATACTTTTAAAGGACATGACATTCATATTTGCTGTTCTTATTTGCGAAAAAAATCAAATAATTTTTTTCAATTCATGTTTGATGAGCGTAATCGAAAATGTTTGTAGTAAGTTATCGTAAATTTATGAAAGCCTTGTTGTAAACTTTACTCGATTTTAAATTTTGATTCCGTATTTTTTCCGACTAAGACCAAGCATAGTAATTATAAAATTATCTATAAATATGTGAAATAAAAAGATAACTTTTTAATAACTTCTTCCAAAAAAATTAATAATTTTAACAACACAAACATATTCATCGTAAAAAAGAATCGAACTAAATGGGAATTTATAAAAGTAAAAAATAATTTGAAACGCATCCAAGTACGAGCATTTAGTGAAAACCAAAGCTATCCGCGCACATCAATACAGCCAGCTGAAGAAATTACATAGAATTTCTCCCTTTTATAGTTCATGACATAACATGTGTTGTAGATAACAGGAATTCCACAAGGTACCGCGAAATACATAAAGGACACCCCACACGGTTACGCGCTATTAGAAAGACGCGCATTGTAGTTTTTTATAACTAAAAAAAAATCGCATTGATAATCGTAAGGTGTGTATATAAAATAATAATATATAAGTAAAAGCCCTTCAGAGCGTAATAATAAATAAATATAATAAAAAATGTTTTTCAGCATTATGCAACAGTGGTACTCCAGTTAAAGAGTGTGTCCGTTCTATTCCCGCTACCTATCTCTGCAGAAATGTGACGGTTAATAGTAAGTAACACTAAGTCTCTCTTCTTTGCTCCGCGTCTAACAAACCAAGTAGCGTGTCGGAGATTCAAACCCTGAGGATATTTTAATGCATCAGCAGTAAGTAACTTATAAAGTACAGTGCATGCAACATGCTTTAGAGAAATATCTGCTTGCACCTTTATGATCTGTTATTCTACAATGTTACATGAATACATTAAACGCATCTACATGAACAACTAGTATATAAAACCCAACCATGACGCCATTTAGGCGTCGCTCTTTCTAACAAGATATTAATTAAATACTTCAATCTAAGAAAACAACACTTTTATACAGCCGTCTTCTTGAAGATTCTAAAAAAATATTATCATTAAATAATAATTATCTTCCTGTATAAGTATATAATAAGTAGTTGTATCAAAAATGCCACAATAACAGTATTCTAATTTTCAAATTTGTGATAATTATAGACTTAAAATAGATGGAAAACATATACTATGCGTGTGGGGTATAAAAGCAAAGGCAGCAATATCCAAAAAAATAAAAAATGTTTTGAACGCAGTCACCGAGGGCTACTAATTTAAGATGTACTAAATTCGACTTGTTTCACACCGCCATGATCCCGTGAATTTTAATACCCAATTTTGGGTATTAAAAAGCCGACATATAAAAAAAATAATTTTAGAATTGCTGAAAATAACGTAGTAATAATACACATGTTTAAGAAATGCTATTTTTGCCCAGACCATACAACCCGGCACGCAACTTAGTTGAAAACGTTTTCTTTTCATCTCTCAGAAGTAGCAAGTAAACTAGGCAACGTAGACACGCGGCATTGTTCCCATTGTCAAAGTTATTTTAACCCCCTCCCCCCTCCGCTCCCGCGACGCTCCCGCGATCCCGCTACCATCCCCCGCATAGTAATTAGTTCCACCGAAATATCATGTAATTTGCATACCAGGGACACCTCTCACTCACTCCACATCACGGCTAAAGTGCCTCCAGTAGTTCGTTCATCTTCACCGCAAATTCACAAGGCAGCATTTATTAGAGGCATCTCATTAAATCGAAGCCGTTACAAGACGAGGCGGCAAAAGGGCTGGAAAATGGCGCACATATTGGTTAGTTAATACGACTGCCGCCAGAGCAGCTGTGGTCTGTAGCAATTCCTAATCATTTCCAAACGTGACCTATTTTGCAATAAAAACATTTTAAAGTTGTATATTACATTTTTTTTATATATTAATGTTCTAAGAACACAATTACTGGATTTAGCCTACAGAGGGATAATTATTGAGTTTGTTGTTTAATTTGCTCAAATCAACACTAGGAAAATGAAAACTGTATTAAAATAATGTTGTTTAATCTCTGACTGAGATTTAGTATGAATCGCAATCAACCAAGGAGTTCCCCCTTAATCACAATGTTCTTCCATCTGAAAAGAAGTGTTCTTCTCTTATCGCAACTTATTACACAAAGTACATTTAATCCTTCATATGGTTCTGAAAGTGATATTCCTTTTGTCACAGATATCACCTAAATAATTTTAAAATTATATTATTTTATTATTTTTTCAAAACCATAAAAGAAAAATACAAACTAAAAACAAAAGCATAACAAAAATGCCACATTCCTTCCTTGTACAACCACAGATATCGCCCTCGGTCGCACTAATCGTTATTACTGACAAACAATGCACATAGTTTCGGCCTGACCCAAAGAGGTCGCTCGAAAATTTTTATATTAAATAAACAATACACACGGGAAGCAGAGAGTGATAAAGGATTTTTTATCATAAACTCTCTCGGTTATGATTTATTAAGTTGCCGGCGAGCGTCAAAATAAATGTTGAAGCGAAGCTAAATGAGAAAAGCGATCGTGACGCAACGGAATACAAAGGCCCGCTCCGGGAGGAGCATGTAAAAAATAATTTGGCAATTTACATTAGTCGAAAAAAGCTTTTCCTCCGAGTTATAAAATGCCAAAGGGAAAATACAAGGAGGTTAATGAGGTGGATTTGGAGCCACAAAGACACAATCGTTAGCGGAAAAAAGAAAATTACATCGGATTACACAGAAATGTTCGTTCATTGAATTTACTTGTTCGGTAAAAAGCTCTCGGTGTAAAGTAACGACGGAAGGTCTTGTTGTAACAACCCTACGCTAATCCCATTATTTGATGGTTGCATAAAAATACAGCTTGTGTTTTTCGGCAACGTTTTGTCGAAATGGCAGAATTTTGGGTGAATTTTTTCAATGCTTTCTAAATCTGAAACAATCTGGTTTCGTGCAAAAAATGTCACGAGATTCTAATGCGCTAAAAATGGAGAATTTCTTAAACAATCTGGACGTTTCGAATGTGTTAGGAAGAGCAGGCAGGAACTATAATACAAAAGATTATAACGGAACATTCGCGAAATAACATTTCCTATAAAAACAAGCAACGTTATTGCTACGGAAAAGTTTGTTTGAACAACACAAAACACATCGGAAAGTTGTGTTTTGAAAGAGCGACGAGATCATAGATAGCGAAACAGACAGCGATTATATAACGGGCATTCCGTTAGCAATAAAAGTACCAGAATGCCTACCTACTTGCGAGGAGTATTCTAGTAGTGATATAAGCGAATTACGACATAGCGTTAAGATAAAGCTTGTGTCCAGTGACTTTGTGTAATAAATAAATTTTAAAATTATTTTGGAGTGTTTTATCACCCACCGCAGTGTATCCGAGACAATATTTTGAAAAATGGGTATTATATTTCTGTCTGTATCAGATAATGTATGTCTGAAAATAATAGACTTCAATATTGGTAGTAAAAACCAATCTCTTACGCACTGACTATAATAATAAAATATTTATATTTTATTTGTGGAAGGAAAGGAAATTTTTCCAGGACCTTTTTCTAGGACCAATGTTAAAATTGATTTCGATATAATATGGTAGACCGGGCTGTCTAAAAAATCCAAAAAGCTCAGTAAATAACCAATTATTCAGAAAATGTTTCTCAAAATCTGATAAAATGTATTTAGATTGATATACAGGTAAACGTTTTACAGGGGTTTTGGGATCTACTGATCATAGTCAAAGTGAGTTAAAGATTTTTGTAATCACATCACTAGACCTTTTCTCTCGAAGGGGCGTTTTCAAATTTATAGGATAAATCAATTTTTAATATTGCAGTATTCCCGTTATTGTTGACGGGCTACAATGAATTCCAAAACATGTTGAGGTTTTATCAAAAATATACAAGTATTCGGTAAAATACGAAATCAAAAGAGATTTTTTTATTTATTTTAAGAATCAAATATACAGAGATAAATGTAGAAACACATAAAAGGCCATGAATGCATATACGAATTTTTAATGCCATATTGACGATTTTTTATTCTTTTTCTTGTGGTTACACTGATTTGTGAGTAAGCAATAAATGTGTTCATACTTGCACAAGTATTGAGATCGTAAGCACTTGTGTAAACCGCAGAGTATAAAATTGTAGAGATGAGTTAAACGTCTTATTTAGGCGAAAGGATTGGGAGACAGCCAAAGTATATCACCCTTCTTACTTACATACTTAGTTACCATCACGCCGCGAGGTAGGCAGAGAGGATAGAGCGCTACACTCTTCTGTTCTGACATGCAACTCTCGCCTCATCCACATTCATACATCTTTGCATGCAAGCTCGCCGGTTGTTGAGGCTTTTAAGGGTGTGATGGTCGACATAGAGATAGATTTAATAAATTTAGAAAATCTTAAAATAATAATATTCAAAAAAGTCAAGTATGGACATCAAAAATATATTTCTTCTGTTTGGAATCGTTTAAAAGTAAAAGCCTGATATATTTCTTCTCAAGATTCCATGTATTACAAGAGGCTAACAAAATATTGAATATTCAGCTATACAAGTAATATTTCTTAGGTCTTTATTATACCTTAGATATAATTCTGTGTCAAACTAATATTGTTTATGACAATCCTAATAGACTCGACCTTGTGAGTAGGTGCGAACGAGCCTTTATTATTTATGAATCGGAACAGCAAGTCTCGCGTGTAGCGGGTGCTTTACTGTTATTTTAACGAAACGGACCAATCACAGGCGCGCTTTGCCTTCGACGGGTTGAGCCGGAGGCGACCGTCCTGATGACTGAATCCGGCCAATGGCGAGCGCCGGCGGTGAGGTCATCGCGCATAGGATGAGTCACTGCACTAGCGTGGATTTCAGAGGTATGGTGAAATCATTACTATAAAAGGAGCGAACACGATGTACTCAGCCCCTTCAGTTCGAGACCAGACTTGCGAGCGGGAGCGCTGCCCAACAGACTACCGACGGAGCCCCGAGTTCCAGATCATCAGTTGCGAGCAAAGGAGCTGCCAGCTTGAGAGAAAGCGGGTCTTGCAGCGGCGAAGTATAGAGATTCCACCATCCCGCAGCACCAGAAGGAGGATTCCGCCACAAAGAGTAACAGCTAAGGATCATATTCATATTATCTATTACGGTTAATTATTTTCACTATCGAAATGTATTTATTTTGGGAATATTTGAGTTCGGAATAATTATGTGTAATTAAATATCACGATTGCTTGTGTGATATTGGTTCAAATCGTACAAGAATTCCGTTCCAAACGGGTGTATTTTTATGCAAAGCGAATTTCATACCGTTTATGCTAAAATTTGAATACACGGATTTCTATATGAATTAATTAGTAGCATTATAATAATTACTGTATTGCATAAGTATTGCGCAATCCGGTCTTCAGTTAACTCTTTATGATTTGAGTACCTCGGTACATCTAGCTTAACAAGTAGCTTCAGAATGACGAGTAAAGGACAGAATGGGGAAGATCTAACTAAAGATTGGGGATATCTGGTTTGTGTTAGCCTAGCTGGCTGAGGGGTGGATGATTGCCGGCACTTGGGCGTGGAACCCGCACAAGCCCCTGCAGGGCCCCTTAAAGGCGGGGTCCTCCTTGTTGCTCGGGGTCGTCAATAAACCGACCACCTAACCTCATCTGGCGCAAACTACTTAAACCAACAAAAAGGTTCCCTTTGTCTTTGGAAGGATTTCCATGCTTGAATGCTGTAAAACCTTGATAGAAAACGTTAACTTCTATTTCGTCCTCTGTAAGAAAGACAGGGCCAGAATAAATATAAAAATCATTCACTCATATGGAATAGCTGGGATATTATAAATATGTTACTAACACTCTAACATTTGTCCAAAGTAAATGTTGCAAGATGCAGAATCGTGGGACGCCGCTCTGAAAAGGCATAATGAGATTGCACAATAATTTGTAACATCGCTGACTATGCCCGCAAAGGAGGCTAATGTCGTCATCAATTCGTACCAAAAGAGTACATGATTCTTCAAACACCGGCCTAAAAGAAAGGCGCCTCAAGACAACACACATCATCAGAAACTCGTACCAAAAGAGTACGGCCTTCTCAATTATAAGCCTAAAAGAGGGGCGTCACGGGATCACATCTCGTAAAGAAGAGATAGAGTCTCGGGATGCAGTAAGTTCCGGAGGAACAAGGGGGGCCGTTTAGTCACTTAGGAAGTCGGCCACCGGGTTTAGGCGGGCGCGGAGCCTCTACCCCTCTCAGCAGAGATGCTGAGGGTTTAAAAAACCAAAATTTAGCATTCAAAGAAACTATTATTTCATATAAACTCACGGGCTGTTGTAGAATCCTTTCGAACAAACCATCCCCGAGACCTTATCTACTTATTTATAAAGAAGTTTCGCTTCAAAAATGTCTTATTTCGTAGATAAAAATATATGTATTATTTTCCCATGGAATTAATATGAACAGGTTCATGCACGTCTAGAACGAAACCATTCAAGGTAAGAATTTGCTAATACAAAGTGTTTATAATTATTAATTTCAGTGTTATTTAATATGTGTGAATTTTTCCCTTTGCGCCGTTCGAACGATTTTACTGGTTTGTCTCAAATCGAAAATGTTTTATTTCTAATACACGAATTCTTCTAGTGTATGTATTTTATTGTAACATAAATGTATCGATTATTAGGTTCGTTAGATGTTTTTATTACGTAATATTATGCAATTGTTTCCACACTGCTCCTATAAAAGAATTTGAAGTTATTACGATACACAACGGGGTCCTTCATCCATTAGACGATTCATGTGCCAATTCAACGACGTATTACGAATAGTATATATTGTATTTATCGAGATTTAGTCGCATTTATTATTTCTAGTGAGGTTTTTAGTATTGGTTCCAGGCGCCATTATGAGGCGGAAATAGTTCATATTCATAGCCCGACTGCAATAGGTATTTTTGTCGCGTAAGAGGTAGCACTTTTAGGAATATAACTGTGTTTTATGTTTCGTCCCTGACGGACAGGATGGTATAGCTGTGGCTATTTAGGTAATATACTTAGTAAATGCAAAGGGCATTAGGTATTATCGATTTCGTCTGCGAACCCAAGATGTTAGAAATATTTTTAGTTAATATTTTTAGTTAATATTGCATTCAAAAGCGCAATTTTCACACAATAATTATTTCCAGTTAATAATATGTATTTCAGTTAAATGTATAGTTAGCACAGGCAGAGTATTTATATTGTATAGAATACATTATTTATAATATTTCAAGGTATAATATTTTATTCCGCGATCCTTTTATAGCTACAGCGCATCTGTCGACCTCAGCCGTTGCCACCCGAGCCATACAACTATTTTCACTAACATCATACGGCAAATGACTTTATTCATTGCAATGAAATTTATATTATTTAATATTATTTACCACGACGTATTTTTGACGGGTCACCCCATAGGATTCATCACATTGTTAGCCGCGGCCAGGAGTGGGCAAATTAATTGAATATAATAGCTAAAACTAAATATCAACTCGCGACGAGTAAGCATCGACATTTTAAATAAATTATTAATACAAAATTCATCGTTAATACTTTAGGAAGACCCTCTATCTATCTGGATCACCACAAGGGGAGCTTTTAACTTCCAGTATCTGGTTAATATGATCTAACCACGTCTTCCATAATCGCCTTCTGTTTCTGGCGATATCAACACTTGCTTTATATATCTTTCTTACCATTCTTTCCTCATTCATTCGCACGGCATGCCCAAACCATATGTAAAGTATGTCACTCCTCGTGTACATTAAAGACATATTTATAATGCAGTTTATTTATTTGCATATATATGATAAAAAATAGTTGACTATGCCAATAATAAACTTTACACCGATAATTGTTGATGACATGGGGAAAGTGTAACAATAAAAGTTAATTTTTAGTTATTTATTTTTGCTCGCCAAAATCCCCTAATAAACAAAACGCATATTTTACAATAGACGTTCTATTTTAAAAATTTCGTTACAATCCAAGTCAAGTCAGTCTTCAAGTTTAACCATATTTTTGTAATGAAGCGTAGTAATTATTAAAACAAGTCAAAATTAGTGGAATCAGCGGTGGAACCACAGCATATACCAAGAAAATTCCCTCAGTTCATGTCTACATATTTTGGTGGTCTGTGTAAAGAAAAAAAATTTGATGCCACATAAAAGATTTTTTTTGTTGTTAAACCAATTTGAGAGTAAGCAGTAGATATGTTTATACACAAGCACTGAGATCTTTCGATTTTGTGTAAACCATTACAGAGAGGTCATTTTCCTTTACCGTTGCAAGCTGTGCGGGAGGGAACGAGTCGCTGGTCATAAAATATTCGCGGAAGTTATTCAAGTTTATAAGAGCGAAGTGTAAAAAAAATATCTGGGTAATATTTTAAAAGATTTTAACGCAAACTTTCATGATAGTTAATTTCTAGAGAGAGGGAGAGACCGCGCACAGTCGTAGGACATAATTTCCCGAGAGATGAAAAAATAACACAATTTAGGAACATTACCTACCCTCCGCCAGACCGTTCGCGATTTATTATCTTTTCTTTACTAAGCTTTGCTTCTAGGAATTTATTTTATATTGTACAAGCTCAGTACATTTTCATCTTTATGAAAGCGGGATAAAAAAGCGAGTGATGCGTAGAATAGGCATGTCAAAAAATATAATTAATAGGGTTGTCAAGTCTGCAAGAAATTTAAATACTGAAAGGGGTGCTCATTATGCATAGAAGAAAAAGCATGTTGCTGGTGTTAAGCTACGTCTTTAGCAAAGATTTGAATTCCTAGTAAAAGATAAGAAGCGACTGCGTAGTAGTTAAAAATAGTCAATAATATAATTTTAATTATATGTGTAATTATTAGTTTTTTTATATGTGTAATTATTTATTTTTTGAGCTACTGCAATAATACGGTCGTGCAAAGGTACGTTTACTTATTCTTTCTTTTGTTTTATACTATTTTGTTTATCCAGTACAGAAGATTGTACAGCCTAAGGATGAGAAGAGCTGACCCCAACAGTCGACGATGATAGTGAGTTGGGATGAAGCCAGAGAGAAGAGAAGAAGAGGTTTGTACTATTTTGTATCTAATATAAAAGGTGTAACAGAGCTAGTCCGCAATACTTTACAGATAGATAACCTAACTAAATTATTAGTAAAAATGTTGAAGCAACAATGTTCCAATATACACGAAGTAAACACTATAAAGCAAATTGCTTATAACCAGTAACTTAAGCTGATTTTCTCAGTACCTAATTAATTAAATATTTATTTTCTTCCTAATCCACATAAAAATTCTATATTTCAAAGTAAACACATCAGATATTGTCGATATATTCAAGGAACTGTACGAAGCCGCTATAGCGTGATTGGATAACGCGCCTGCCCCGGATAGGACGAGATCCGTGGTTCTAATCCCGATAGCAGCCAAATATTTATTCATTGATTTGATTTTTCTGTACGTCTTTCTTATCGAATAACAAATTTTGTTTTATATTTTAACATTTTTAAAAATAATATACCAAGAAGGCCAAAACTACAACCCTCGTTTTTTAAAAAAACATGGACTACTCGTGGTATTGGCGAATCGGATGATATGTTGGTTTCTAAAATAGATACTTCAGGCCACAGACTAAGATGCTTGGCCACCCCTTCCGTCAAACAATAACTTCGCGACCCTTGCCAAAAGAGACTCGACAGAATCTGGCACACACACACATCAAGCGTGGTCAATGCCTTATTCAGTCCGTTTCAATTCGTTTTGGAAGAATTCCAGCGATTCCTGGACGGCGTCCGCGGCTATTTACATTCGCCAGGCGATTGGGGGAAATTTTCCAACGGCCCGACACGTGCGCGGAATGCTTATTAAGGCTCCACGGGGGCCCCTCGAGGCCTCCTTCCGTTCGCGCCGAAACGCACGAAATTCACTGATACAAGTAATAAATGAAGTCGTTTTAAGTGCAATAAGACCAAAAGCGCGCGTGTGACTAGCATCGCGTATTAATAAATAAGGTTGTTTATTTGGAGAAGAGTAAAAGAAGGCTAAACAGAGACAGAAATAACTAAAACAAAAATTGGGTACTAGGAATATTGTGAATATATTGCTTTTGAGCGTACAGTAAATATGTGTCAAGAATTTAATGAACCATCGCTCACAAAAATATACTAAACTAACTCCCTATGCCAAATTGAGAAAGATTATTTTATAAATGAATCCCACCCCTTAGACTGTTATAAGTAATAGACATAAAATAAAGTGGCAAATAAAGATACAAACTTTAAGAACCAGCATGGCACAACATCACTATACATACTTGAAAGTTAAATGGAACAATACATTGTTGTCGCAAAACAAATTTCAAAAAAAAAAAAAATCCAAAATGCGGAAAGAAATAATACATCGTTGTCCAAAACCCTTGATTTTGGACAAAGATGTATTATAACATTGCCCACATGCCTGAAATGGTTTTTGTATAATAAAAATTACTATTTCTAAATGGTTTCTCCTTTTCTACTTTAATTTGGCTTATAAATACTCCTCCCAGAGGCTCGAGCTATTGGCTCATGTTATGGGGAGTATAATATCATTAAAATGTAATAACATAGATTTAATTTATTGTAAAAAATATTATTATACATCTACTGTA
Organism: Agrypnia vestita; assembly: GCA_016648135.1. Taxonomy (NCBI): domain Eukaryota; kingdom Metazoa; phylum Arthropoda; class Insecta; order Trichoptera; family Phryganeidae; genus Agrypnia; species Agrypnia vestita. The sequence goes on along the minus strand of JADDOH010023045.1, from coordinate 76,081 downwards.
TAAATAAATAGATAAATATTGAGTTGCTAAAATTTCTTACTTACATAATCGGCCGTATTCTGAAAATAGCAATATTGCTATTTTTGTATCTTGATACTTATTGTATAACAGTGTAATGCCGTCAATGATGGCGTTTGAAATTAACGAAATTGTGATTGATTTTCTTGAATTCATCAATTTCAAACCTGTCAAACTTAAAACGTCAACATTGACAGAATTACAATGTTGTACAATAACTGTCCAGACAAAGAAATAATAATATTGCTATTTTCAGAATACTGCCGAATTTACTGCGTATTAGTGAAGGTATTGTAACCGTAATTTGAGATTCGTATCTGATTTTCAATGCGTCTGGAGGAACGAATGACCTCCGAAAAGCAATAATTTATATGAGTGTATAGGCTGCCAAAATCCTCCGAAACCAAATGTCACAATATCCAAACCTAGTATACATCTACTGATAATATTTAAGGTTTGATAATATAACGTTCATCTGGCGGTCGCTGGCTCCTATAGTCTATGCGTGCCTGCTAGTCGCTTGATGGCGGCAGCACAGCACACGTCAAGAGCAACAATGCAAATATTGGCGACGGGCTGAAGAGAGTGGCAGGACCTTCAGGAAGCCTTCAATGCACGATGAATTTGAATTTTTTTATTTTTTTATTTTAGGAATCTCAACAGTACAATTTATTACAATGGCATTACGTATTGGGTAGTTGGTAGATCAATTATAGAGAACATAAAATATTAAGTCAAGCAATAAAGAAAACATATATTAAATAGAGGGATAGGAGTGGGAGTTAGAGGGGGAAGTGGAGTGAGGTATATGGGATTGTGGACGAGTGGAGTGTGTGTGTATTCTGTGTGTGACGTATATGTATATAGATACGGGGGTATGTGCAAAGAGTGATGAGAGTTTGGCTGTGGTGTGTGTATGATGATGGTCGGTCTCGGCAATTTAGCGGCATTTTGTCTCTCTCAGTTTTCTCAGTCAACCAGTCTCTGAAGTTACGCTTTCGCTTTCGAGCGAAAATAGTAATAATTTAAATGATTTCGTTACATCCGAATATCAATGCTGCCCCTAAACACGGGCCACGGCCGGGGACTAATAAGTCGAGGAGAATAATCTTGTTAAACAGAAAATTTAAACGAATGAACAGGCGTTTGTTGAACGTGCTAATTGAAATGAAATACTCAAAACGTCCGCCCCTCCGAGGTGAACGTATTTTATTCAGCGAAAAGATAATAAATGTTTGCTTACGAATGACTGTATACCTATAATAAAAGGATGAATTCGTTGATTAAAACATTCGTTTCAATTAACATTCGGCTGTACGAATGCGTGCGTGATCTGGTGATTTTTTCGCCCGTCACGATTTTAACCCTTCCCTCGCCGTGCGGGTACACACGTACACAGATCTGCCGATTAATTTAATCGTTAGATTGATATAATTAATAAAAATATACCATGTTTTCACAACTTATAAATTAAAAATATTAACATGATTCAGAGCTAAATGTCCCTTCGTAAGGATATAATGTATACTACTAACCAATTAAAAATGAAAAATCGAAATATAGACAACAAAAATATAAAATATAATATATAAGGGAAATAAATTAACAATCAATGGATCATTGTTTTGATATTAATAAGGATTTACAAATTTTACATACAAATTATGCAAAAAGAAAGAACGCCATATTATTCTATACTGGCATACCGCTTTTGCTTCGGCCACATTCATATACATCTTCTAATGCACGCTCTACGCAAAAAAAAACCAGGCTTGCGAAATTCTTTAAATGAATGGACATTAGTGATAAGGTTATATTGGATAGGACACATGAATGCATTTTATTGTGAGAATACAATGAACGAATATCTACACCGTTTGACCAAAATTTTGCATATTTATTCTTTAGGACCCGGCGGGTAACACAGGCGACATTTCCCCCCTTCGCTGATATATTTTATATGCAAATCTGTACCGTTCGACCAATCTGACCCAAATTTTGCATACTTATTCTATAGGACCCGGCGAGTATCAAATATGACATTTCCCCCCTTCCCATCCCCTGATATATTTTCTAAGCTAATCTGTACCGTTTGATCGATTAAATCCAAATTTAGCATAATTTTTTTTGACAGTTCTCACCCAAATTTTGCTTACATATTTTTTAGAGCCCGGCAGAATACATACTCTACATTTCCCCCTGGATTCCCCATCCATTCGAGTCTAGATTAAATGGAAACATTTTTTTTAATTAGAGGCTTTGCAAAATAACTGAACCTTTGCTTCCCCTCACAAACTTATTTTTAACTTAATCCTTAACCCGTGCAACGCCGGGTACGAACAGCTAGCATTATTATAATTTTCAATTTTCGTCTCATTATGTTCGATATTTTATAATAATTGTTCAAGACTAACTATTTTAAATTCATTTAAGCAAATGAAACAATTTACTTCTCAGATGTGTTTTTTTTTTGGAAAAATTAGTTATTTATTGGAAAGAATTCCATTTTTAATTTTTAAAAATTAAAAAATCAACACATGATTTTAAAAGTTCAATATTTTTACTATCCAAATCAGCACGATCGTTTCGGCAGATTATTCCATTATCTACTGATAAACAAAGAACATTTTAGTGAGTTTATATACAAAATTATTTGGTGAAATTATGCGAAATTACATGAATACAATCAATACAGGTAATGGTTTTACATTTATACCATTTGAATAGGTAATTAAATGTTAACTGCAAAACACATAATATTGGAAATAACAAGTACATATAATAATGGAATAAATACAAACAATACAAGATAGATAATAGACTTTCCAGAAAATTGATAATTTGTTAATATAATTAACAGTTGTTGATGGCATAAAAACTATTAATTATTAGTTAAACTGTTGATGAAGAATCGTGTTGATTTAAAAAAAAATTATTTCTCACATAAAATGATTAACAATACCAAAATCTCAGCAGTAACACGAGTTGACATCATGTCTGTGCACGGGTATTTTTTATCAAGGTATGCTGAGGCTTGATATTCATTTTTTGTATACATATTATTACAATGACGAATTTATTGCCAACAACATTATTCAGTTGAATAATTGAAGATGATTTCCGGTATACAGTAACAAAACTAGCTGCGTGCTAACGAGACGAATAGGAGATGGATGGGGACAAGGCAAGGCTAGATTTTAGGAAAGGTGAAATTGCTCTAGTCTGCTTTTTAAGGTATGTAATAATGTCTTTGGGGGTTTTTAATTGCGGATGATGTAGGAGGCACTTTGGAGAAACTGCTTTTAGGCCTCCAAAGTCGTAGAATGCTTTATGATTTTATTATCTCGATAAAACAAGTACAAGCTATACATGCGTCCGATTACGAAGACAATGATAGATACTCGAAGGGCGAGAGCCTCCGGCCTTACGCCGGGGGTCGGTAGAAGACTGACATGCCCGTATAGAGCGTTGGCTGCTTTTTATACCATTTTCCGAACAAAGAACTCCTTTGAAGTCTGACCGTGTGTGTGGATAAATCGTCGGAATTTGCTGACGGTGCAATGATCTGTATACGGCCCGTGTACCCTGCTCGTGCCTCGATCTGATTATACGGCATTCTTGCCACGTATGTGTTTAGCCTAGATTAGTGGTTTATGTATTGTGGTATGAAATTCCACAAGTCTATGCACAGTAGACTCCACAGGCTAACCGATGGATAGTGAAGTGCTGTGAGCTGAACTGAGTGGAAGGCCATCATTAGATATACAGGGTGTAACAGAGCTAGTCCACAATACTTGACAGGCGGATTCCTGCCTTGATTATGAGTCGAAAATATTCAAACATCAATAGTTATGGAGTTATGCAATATCAAAGTTTGCATTTTTTTTCAATATTTCTGACTTATTTTTTACAAAACGTTGAAGTATCATTACAGTTACTTATATCGATTACAAAAAATTCATTTGTTTCAATTAAAGTTAAATAAAATAATAAAACTCTGAAAAAATTTAAGATTTTTAATATTTTACTTGACTTGTGCTCAAGAGAACAAATTTTCCATATAAGATATAAGTAACTGTAATGATGGTCTAACGATTTGCAAAAAATAAGTGAGAAATATTGAAAAAATAATGCAAATTTTGACATCGCATATCTCTTTAACCATTGATATGATGGTTGCTTGAACATTTTCGACTCATAATCTACCACTCAAGAATTGTGAACTAGCTCTGTTAGGTTGAAATCAGATTTCAGTTACTGAGGTATGTGAGTGAGTAATAATGGCCCGCAATTGTAAGCCATGTGCACGCGGATTTGGAATAAAATGATTCTACAATCATCTGGCACATTATCAGTTGATGGATACAAAAAATATTACATTCTCTCTACATGTTCCATTTTTGCGAAATAGTTTGAAAGTAAATGTTGCGTGTCCTATCTAGGCAGGTATACACAACGTGTTCAATACTAATCTAATTTAATACAATATGGCAGGCTTTTAGCAATGGCGTGGGAGCATGAGCCATATGTGCGCATATTTTCAATAAAGTAATTCAATAAAGTAATTCGTGGGGCACTTTATCACTTGACTGCATTTTACAATATGTTGCTCATTTTTAACTGTAAATATAAATATACGGATATTTTATACGAACGGTATGTTTTTCCGAGAAACGATTCTCGACGTTTCGTTGAATTCTTATTCAACGTCATCAGGAGGACGACCTTTACCCGCGGAGGTAAAGGGCGTACTGATTTCTGCTTTCGTGGGCGTAATTATATGCACTTTGTTGCGGAGTGTTCACTTCTTCTACATTAGAGGTCGCCAGTATGCAATATATACTAGTTACGTCGGCGGACTTTACTGCAACGTCTCTCAAGGGTTGAATCTGTGTCGTAAGGACAGGGCGCCAAATACTCGATAGTTTGTAACTATTGAAATTGGGATGTTTGTATATTATAAGATTTTTGTCTTGTCAAATCTGATAAGTGACAGAGATTCCCTTTGGATGCACGTTCGCAGATTGCCGATATATTGGAGTTGTTGATTTTGATTGCTCCAATATGGATAATAGTGTTATTAGTACGAGGGTCATTTAGAACATTCATTTCAAAAACATTAAAAAACCTTTTAGTTTTTCTGTCTATAAACAGTATAAAAAAATGTAATATATTAATCACTGTAACACGTATTCATTTTATTTTCAATAAAGAATTTAAAATAAAGTTATCAACCTATATTTGCCGTAAACAATGATAATAAAACGATTTTACTACGTGCAAATACCTATGTTAAAAAATATTTGCATTTAAATAATTTGTTCAATGCATCAAGATGGTGTGATCCTTTAAAGTGGTGTGATCTGCGGAGATATTAGACCTACTCAAAATCCTGGGGCCCGTGAACGATGGCAAAACTTGGAGAATAAAAGCCATTGATTCAGATAGTCATTTTTTTTAAAGACACAGACTCTCACATTCTGTATTAACCTGATACTGTGTCAATTGTCAATTGATCGATGTTATCAATAGGTTCATGAAAAAATTCAAACGCGAGAAAACATCGTTAGCATAATTGAATTGAAATAAAAAAAGCAGCAACAATAGTATATTGTCCCCAACACGTGCAGCTACGTACCTATTATATAAGGACTCTTGCATGGCCACATTAGTACAGTCGGTATTCGGACATGATGGAGGCCTCTCAAAAGTGGACGATTGCAATAATTGCAATTTTAATTTTGCCCGAGAGCATTTTGGCACTCGGAGATAGCCAAACACAGAATGAACAATTGGAACAATGTTTCATTTCTCTAGGAGTCCGGGAAAATGACATGCCAGATTATACACAAAAAGAGAACTACACCAGAAAGGGTGAATATTTATTTGAGTTTTCCACTGATTTAAAATAAAATAGTAGATTGTGCCATTTTTATCATCTTTCGAAATTTCGAATTTCGCAGTAAATACTGCATTTACAGTTTTCATTACAATCGGTATTTTTGGCTCGCTCAACACTATATTCGGCGACTTAGATCTCTTCAATTCATCAACCTATGACTTCAAAACTCTTGAATATTCACCTCAGTCATAAACTTTTATGTTTCTTTTTTTTAATTCATCTTCTTTCTTTTGTCCAGATCTCGTGTACACTCATGCAGATGTATTATCAGATAAATTTATGCTATATTTCTTTTGCTCTTCTTTTTCTTCTTATCTTTTCCCTTTTTTACGAAGTAGATCTGTCCTTTCCACCCCATTCCTGATTCCCCTTTTACCTTTAACTCTTTTACAATCATGGTTTGTTCGTAACATAACTTGGTTCGTCCGATCGTAACATAAACTTTTCATTGTTATTGTTGCTATACGTTAATACATAACATGTTAATTCTGTGGAAATTTGTAAGATGATCCCTATATTATTTAATATTTATGTGTTATCTGATTATTTGTACTGTTAGTTTCCCGTAAATAAATAAATAAATATCAGAAAGATGTATTTGTTACATTTACACATTATATTTGTAATTAAATTCTATCAACTCCCCTAATTTCAAACGTGGAATTACAACAATAACATTGATGATCAGCAACGAATAATCACCAAATACAGTGTGAGTTGCTGCTATTAATATACTTTATGTTATAAGTCGACGAAATAAATTTGCAAGTTAATATAAAGTTAGTTTTATATTTAAGGGAATAAAGTCAATTTAAAAAAGCAAATGGTTTTCTATTCATGAATATTCAGCTATTGCAATTATTATGTCTCGTGATTATTCGCGGGTTTACGGTTAACGGCTAGTTGTACTAATATTAATATAGCGGACATTAGAATTATACCATATTTAAGATCATTTTGATAGTTTTCTAACGTTTAATATCTATATTTGTTTGGGCAATCTTAGCTTGTTTTTTTTTTTAGTAATTAGAACTTTTATACAAATCACCTAGTGAGGAGTCAGGTTGAGTATAACTCGACGATGCCATACTAAATGTACACTATAACACAATAGAAAGGGTAGGAAACAAATTTTTATGAGCTGTCAATTATAAATAACATACTCCAAGTGGACAACTAAATTATGATTCTCTGTTAACTTTAATGAGTTTAATAAAGTTGAGTGAAAATATAACCATTTCAGATTTAATATGTATTTTTAAAATTTTGCGTAATTATTGTGGCAGCCCTGACCTATTACGATTATTAAACTAGCCTGCTAGGAATACCAGAACAGTATACCCGTACTACTATAACAATACTGCAAATATAGCACAAAGGAACTCCCAAACATCTAGAATGCAAAATTTAGGCAATAAATACGTCGAAATAGATATTTGGAATGCTAACTTGCACAGTTACAAGAAGATCCTAACTAGAGTTTTTGTTAATAGCAAGATTAATGTAGAAATATAATATAAACGAGTATGTATGTATATATTTTTTTGTTAACTCGCCTATTAAATATAATAATTATTTCTAAAAAATATTTTTACTGTATATTGTTTTCATTGAATTGATATTTATTGTTTTATTTCTTCTTCTATAATTTATTATATTGCCTGTTGTATTACTTATTGTATAAATTTACTCTTTCTTATTTTAATTTTCATTGATATAATCTTAGATCATGAAAGATTCATCGATATAAAATTATTATATGTATTTCTAATTTCATTGAATTATTATTTTATTGTTTTATTTTCTCTTTTAATTTTACATATAAATGTCTATCTTTATAGTTTGTGTTATTAAATAACTAATTTTTCCATTTGTCCATTTTTTTCAGATTTTTGTTACATGGCTTGCCTATATAAATACATGGGAATACTAGATAGCAAGGATAATATTATACCCGAACACTTGTACCAATTTATCACCACCGCGAAGGATACTGAAGGGAAAAAAGGAACTAAGGAAAAAGAACAGATATTTAAAGAATTTGCAACAAAGTGTTCACAGAAAAGAGATCCAAATGATGTGTGCAAAACAACTGAATACATAGTAAAATGTTTACTAAACAAAAACTAACTGTATCATTGAAAATTAATGAAACTAAACGGAATTCATGGTTTTCTGTGTTAGGATTTATCTACTGGGTTCTTTGTTGACAAACAATAAAACTCGAGCGAAAAATTATAAATTGCAATTATTAAAAATAATTTATCACTAATTTAATGCATCAAATATAATGTACAACTGTTATTTTATTGTCTATAATTGTTAAAATAAATGTCTGAACGGAAAATCTATAACTATTCTTCAATTTTCTTTAAGGTTTCCTAAATTCGTTTGAGCCTTTAGTTGTGGAACATCTGTTAATTGACGAAAAGATAATGGAAAAAATCTGAAATATATCTAAGACCTTTGCTATTACTAAATGACAAAAACCTTGCAGAATATTTTCCGTTAATATGCCGCATTGAAAACTCTTACCAATGAAAAATTATCGAAACGTATTGCAAGTCGCACGATTATAATTCTGAATTACTTTTGTAGTAAAGATAAATATTAGTAAGTGCTTATAAAAAAACTAGCTATTTTACACCCGTGTGAATGCAATACAATATCATATAACAGAATGTTGGTTAAATAAGTATAAAGATTTAAGTTCTACCGGTTTCGAGATGTACCCGTCTCCTTGTCAGGACCAGCACTACACTACTACGTTCACAACACTATACACCACAACCCTAGTATCGTTTAACTTTCACCAATATTTATTTTTAAATTGATTTTTATTTGTACATAACAAAACTCCACCAAAAAAAATACAATTTAGCCCGCATTTCACTTTATGACACACGTATTAATAGTTCACCATCTCTGGTTTTAGGAATTGCGCAGTACAAGACTTATTTAATTTACAAATACGAGGATAAATAAGTCGTAATGTACACCAAAACCAGAATCGACAGGACGCGAAATCACTCCGGGAAAGGGCTGCTCAACAGAGAACGTCCTGAAGGATCGAATTTTTGACAACGTCCTACCCTTTTACCGCCTCAACCCTAAGAAGCGCTAGGACCAGATGCCTATTACAAGAGTCAATAAGACAAATGGGGCCCATTCGGAATGTTTCTAGGGACTGGAGAGTGAATAAAGAACGACAGAATGAAGCGAGATAATAATCATCAATTGAGCTCGAACCCTAATAAACTACAAAGAATTATTGGCTTTCCGTAAGCGTCTTAACTATTAGACTAACTACAGCTTAGGTACAGTGCGATCAAATAAAAAATAATTGGAAAAATGGCCAATTATTTTTTTATTTCACAAAATCGATACAATACAGCTGTTTACAGTTTCTACAGGTATAGGTGGAACAATGTCGAGCAGTGGGAACATGACTTTAACGGTAGCAGATATTTTGGAGAAAAAAAATCGAAATAAAACATACATCTCGTAATATTCCTATCATAATTATTATAATATTATACGTATTTTAAGATATCATAATATTCTGTCAGACAAGCATTTAATTTCCATTTTTTTCCAAAATACATGTTTGGGTTAAAGTCATCCTTCAATGTTCTCACTGCGCACGCCCAAGGTGGAATCAATTCTTGGACGGTGAGAATTGAGAAAGTTATGGAACTCTCGGACTTGAATTAAAACGTAGAACTGCGGATTTTTAAAAAAAAATTTAGACGCGTCATATGTCGTTGATGCAGTTCTTATAGATTTTGCGCAGTCGGAACCTGAAATTTTAAATTTTATCGTAACATCTATAATTTTAACGTTTTAAGTTTTAGAAGTCGAAGCTCATAAACTTACAGCGTCGAACCAGCAAACTCAAAAACCAGACGTCTCGATGGAATACGCGTGTGCGTGAGGCATTCTACATTCTTTTCACGAATTCTTTAAACCTTTATAAAAAAAAAACTAATAAATTACTAGGAAAACAGCACCGCAGAGTAGTACAAAAAAAACAGATTAACTTATTTGTGCCGCATCATCAGCGGAACGAATTTCACTGAACGATGCCCAGTAGCAGATCCTGAAACTGCGTTAATAAATCCCAAAATTCTCATTGAACATTGTGGTTCGTTAAAAAGTTTTCTGCCTACGGTCACTTTTAAATGTCTAGGTATCATTTTCACTCAGAACAGCGTTACAGGTTTTACTGAACACAAACGCTGATGATAAAAACGTACGTATTATATGTGAAGGCGAAATATCGATGTATGCAAAGTTCGATAAAGTACCGTAAGCTTGACGATTTATTTTTGCTATGGTTAGTCTCGGATCCCTACCGTACGTGCACGCATTATATAATGCCGAAGAAAATTAAACAAAATTCCAGGTAAACGAACCATACAATACTGAACGATCCTGCTTTCTACAAATATCATCAAATAATATATATATATATATATATTTATTTATTTACATTAATTTATATGCCGGTTTCTAAAGAAAGAGAATTTTCTTATTTATAGCCGACACCCATGGAATAGTAATAAGGATTTTTATCAAAATATTTAAAAAAAATTCTTTCTCCTGCCGGCAGTTGATGGTATTATTTTAAACCCTGGCGATAGTGCGGAAAACTAAACGCGATACTGTCCTATGATGGCAATATCACTCTAGCGACAACATAATTAAATAATAAACAAATAGACATAAAAATAAAATAAGAAAAATATATTCCGGTACCGGGAACCAAACCCGAGCTTCGTGGGTGAAAGCCAGGTATCCTAGCCACTACACCATATCGGAGATGTCACTTATCTCAGAAAAAATGTTTATAAAACCAATGTACCTGAAGTAAAATATATTGTGCGCCCTATAATCTTTTTACAGGTACAAATGGTTATTTGTACTGTGTTTTTGATGGGTCACGCACATGCGGTGGTGGCAACATCGTTGCCGCCTTCGGGTTTGCTGGCCCGGGGTTCAAGCCACATTTACGGCCGTTTAATTTAGTTTTTTTAGTCGTTAATTCGAAGTTGATTACAGACGGATGGATAGACGGACAGACAGCGAAATTATAATTGGGATTAGATGTACATTAAAAAGGGAAAAATAATTTATCGAAATAGAAATTTGTTTACCGGTAATGGAGTTAAGACGTATTTAACGATACTACGGTTTTCCGAATACCGGTAATGCACGCCCTAGCGTTGTGGCTCGTGCGAACACAACAAGTACAGTGCGAGGACGTGCAGAGGGAGCGAGAGGTGTAGCGCTCATTACGCCAACGTGATACGAAAGAAGCCCGTCCGCAGCTAATAACGGCCATTATGTTAATATCGATACGGCGAGATGAAAATAAGGAGAAATTAATCGCCGCGCCGGGGAGCGAACCCGCGCCCGCTCCCGGCACACTTTAATTACGAGGCGTCAGTAAAAAGTAGGAGGAACAAGACTCCATTATGCAGGAGTGGAGAGAATAATGACTGGGCCGCGGAGCCACTCGCGGCATTCATTTCAATTACGGGGAAAAACAGAAGCCAGCCACTCGCACGGTAACGGGAGGACGGGGGGATTGACGGCACCACACCACCCGTCCGTACGCTAACCCCCACCCCCCAAGCACCACCGGCGAAAATCTTAAATGCTCGTTTAATTACTAAAGATAAAAATAAAGGTGGCACGAATTAGCGAAATAATTTAATGAAAATAATGAATAACATCAAGGATATTTTTAGTATGTTCAAATTTTAAGAACACAATACTGGATTTCATCACAAGGAGGACACCATGAATCAAAATACATTATAGATGTCTCGTAGAGACGACGCTACTTTTTTTACAAGAGAAAGTAGGTATGGAAGCCTTTTTGGGTGTCCATATGACTGGCTTAAGTGATCACTTTACACAATCAAACGGTAACTCAAAATTACGGAATTTGATTTTTTCGGTTTATCTTTCTAATCGATTTATATAATTTATTTACCGTCACGCCGTTTCTCCACGAGGATAGGCAGAGATAATAGAAGGCCACACATTTCTATCTTGCCAAATAACTCTCTCCTCATCAACATTAATCCTCCAATGACACACAAAGTAAAAACATTACATGTAAATTCGGGAGTTAATATGATACAAAATAAACTTTTTATGGTAAAGACATTAAAAATACTGTTGAAAATATATTAAGAGTTGTGACGTTAGTTAAATTGTAATATTATAAAATAAACTATATGATAAACAATATCACCGCGCAGGTGTCGAGCGCGTGGATTCCAAGGTCAATGCAGTATATCATACGATATGTTAGCGGTCGTCGGCATGACTATATATTCATCTAACTATTATTTTTTCATTCACTCATTTAAACCACCTAAGCTACCCTTTTCAAATCCCATTTATTATGCTATATTAAGATTAAATTTAACAAAATGTTATTTATGTTAATATATAATCAGTGAAAACGACTTTTTTCTCTATCGGTTTCGAGATGTCACCCGTCTCTTCCTCAGGACAACCACTATACTAGCACGTAAATATCACTGCACACCACACCCAAAGTATTATTTACACACCAACACCTTCACAAAATACTCTTCACGTGCGTGTTACTCTAACTAAAGGTTAACATGCTCTAAGTTTCTTATCAAAAATAGGAATTTGAGTAGAGGAGAGAGGGAGACGGGGTGGGGTCTACAGGAGGTCTTCTGTGTATAGTTTTCTGGGATATTTTTCCGTGTACATGTGACCTCTCTGGCCGACGTTTCGGATCCCATTGCAGGGTCCGTCACCAGGGCTATTGTACTGATGATGGACCCTGCAATGGGATCCGAAACGTCGGCCAGAGAGGTCACATATACACGGCAGAATATCCCAGAAAACTACACACAGAAGATTCTGAACGGTCGTGAAAACCTAAGGACATTTTCTACAGGGGGTGTTGATAAATCTTGGGTTTTACCTGATAATTTTAAATCAAACAGAGGACTGTAGGTGAAATATATTTTATTATGAATTAGAGTAATATTGTTAATTATGGCTTTACGAATATAATAAATTACCATATCATTAATTTTCAATCGTTAATTATTAGTATTTAATATTTTTACTCATGTTTTTATATCAAAATTATGATTGGACTCTAAGAGATGATTCCAGAATTCTGAGAAGTTATTATTATTAAGGCATCTCATGTGTTCTTTTATTCTTATGTCGAAATTTCGCGATGTCCTCCAAATATAATATAGATTCGATTTTGCTAACATCAATATCAAAGAACTGTTTCTAAAATTACAACTTCTCAATAAAAATGTGATCATTTTTTTATATATTTTAATATCCAAAAATGACGAACATTTAAATGAAAGATTGGAAGCCATTATCAAAATGCTTTAATTTAAGCAATTTCTCTGAATGACATCGTTAACAGAAGCGGAGCGATTATATAATAGAAATACCCGATGGAAAAATGTTTCTCGATTCGGTAAAGTGGAACTTTTCCCCGAGGCAAAGCGCTCTGGTGAGAGCCTTTGATAGTCTCCAAATTGAGGGAAAATTTATATTTCAACTTCCCAGATGGAAAAAATCTGTCGGACGGGCTCAAATACAAGTCCGGATGGATCGGGCATACGATTTTCAAAATATCGGAAATAACGTATTAACTAAATGAAACATTAAAAAAAAATCATAAATTAATTAACTAACTTTAACTCTTTAGGATTGGTAGAGATATAAAACAGGACAAATCACCACATTCCTCGTTCTAAAAATTAGTTATTTAATATTATTAACAATATTTTTATGTAGGTATATTCTGAAAATACAATTACTATATTTCCTCCGGAGTTAAGATTGTAATTACGGTCGTTAGGCATATTTAACTGTAAATAGTTGCGGATATTTTATACGAACCGTATGTTTTTCCAAGAAAAGATTCTTGACGTTTCGTTGAATACTTATTTAACGTCATTAGGAGGACGACCTTTATTCGCGGAGGTGAGTCCGCCCTCTATCTCCGCGGGTAAAGGTCGTCCTCCTGATGACGTTGAATAAGCATTCAACGAAACGTCGAGAATCGTTTCTTGGAAAAAACATACGATTCGTATAAAATATCCGCAACTATTTACAGTTAAATTAAGATAAATTATAGGAGTCTCACTGAGACGAAGCTACTTATACGGGAAACGTGTATGAAAATCTTTAAAGGGTGGCCCAGTGCTTACGACCTGATAATTTGACACATTGCGGCAATTGCACAGTTCACCAATTATCCACCATAAGAAGATCTACATATTATCAATTTTTTTAAAGTTGCGTATAGGTACATTTTAATCTGCTTTCTTTCAAATATCTGAATGAATATTTGCTAGAGACATCCACGGTCCTTCTCATGACATACATAGATTTCGCAGCTGGTAATGAAATCTCAAATATATGAAAGTATACAGATCTAGGACATATACACAACTGTGAAAAAATGGATTATGTGTGGATATACTTACGGTGGAATTAGTGAACGTTACATTGTGTAAAATGATCACTTAAGCCAGCTTATACAAATCACTAACCCCGGGCCACCCTATAAAGACTTACATACACGTTTCCCATATAAATAGCTTCGTCTCTGTGAGATTTCAATAATTTATCTTAATTAATAATTAAAAATTTCTTTATTTTTGTCGACAAAAAATTAATATTCAATCATTCATAGCTTCACCTAGATGACTGGGAGTTCGTTAACATGTCATATTTTTATTTATTTATTATTGTTGTCTGGTAGCGATTTCGGTGCCGGTAATTGCTAAAATAAAACAATAAAAAAAATGAGAAAACAGTCCTAAGTTGAGATAATTGAAATATATGCATTGGTACCATTATAGTTGAAATATTTATTGGTAAATGCTCTGGATTATTTTATTTGTGTTTTTGATATTAATAAAAATGTAAGGTTGGTTATAATCATTAATTTAAAAAAAACAAACTTTGTATAAAGCACATTGAATATTTTTGTCATCGACCAGTTTCGATACCACTGTATATTAGTTTCTTTTAAAATGCACCTTGTTATTATATTTCTATCCTGACGAAGATATAGTGGTATCGAGTTCGCACGACGTGAAAAAGCATTAACGTGGTTTATACAGACTTTGTAAAAATTCTTGACATTAAGGATATCTTAAATACATACGATACGAAGCACTAAGTTGGCTTAGTTAAATAAAACTAATAAATTTTTGTAATATATTTGAAATGATAAAAATATATTCGAAAAATGAACCGGCGTATTTCATTACGACTGTAATTTTTATATTTCGAGAGGCCACGCTTGTGGCCGGATAAAATAAACAGTTCATATTTGTTTGCGCGCCACAACATGCCACTAAAATACTACCAGGGGAACATGATAGCAGGAAGATATGAAATTTATTTGCAGGCCAGCAGATTGCTTCTGGCGTCGACCGAGCGGAAGGATATTGGGCGCTCCTCGATTTTATGCACCCCTGATATCCGAGCAGCATCAAATACGAATGTTTATTAATTTAATACACAAGATAAAATACATTTTATGATATATATAAATTGTGGTAAATATAAAATGGTATTGATTTAAGTATAAATTGAAATGTAAAAAAAAAATATTGAACTTTTCACATTAAATGTGTTTCTTCTTGAATGAGAGCAAAATGACTTCGTGGCGACATTATTTTATTAACATAATTAGTAATACAGTGTGTGTTAATCACCACTAATTTGTCGAAAATAACAAAAATTGAAAAATTTGTTGAAATATTATTGAAAAATTATTATCCCTAGAATCCCATAAAATAAAAAACTTCCATACCCACTTTCTCATAAAAAATATCTAATTTCGTCTCTATGAGCCATCTATCTATATATCGTGTTGAAAAGGTTGAGGTTGAAAAGTAATAAATTTAACGCTTTGTGAATATAACTTACTTCAGTTAGTCATTTTAGCACGATGAGGATGTATATTAACCAGAAAAAATAACTTGTGTTGATGAAATTCGACGTTTTTCAATAAAAAAATTTCTATAATATGTTCCATGTTGAGGAAAAACTTTTTCGTGGATTTTTCACATTTCCATTGTTTTTAATTTTGTAGTTTCGTTTTGCGCATTATTTTAAGACATTCTTATTCGCCACCGTAAAATAAAATCATATTAAGGAGCCCAATAAAGAGCAAAAGAAAAGGGTTGAAATATAAGAAAAAATGAGACTAAACTTAATAAACTGAATTCGTGGACGAAAGGGAATATTCTCTCCTTTAAAAGAAACATTCGCCTTGTTCTTCATTCAAAACTTGACGTTACAGATGAAAAAGTTTTAATGAAACGTAAGCTCTTTCGCCGGAGTTCACGTTTCATTCCCCGTTTGAGGATGAAAAAGAATATAATATACAAACATACAAAACGCAATGACGTTGAATAAGCATTCAACGAAACGTCGAGAATCGTTTCTTGGAAAAAACATACGATTCGTATAAAATATCCGCAACTATTTACAGTTAAATTAAGATAAATTATAGGAGTCTCACTGAGACGAAGCTACTTATACGGGAAACGTGTATGAAAATCTTTAAAGGGTGGCCCAGTGCTTACGACCTGATAATTTGACACATTGCGGCAATTGCACAGTTCACCAATTATCCACCATAAGAAGATCTACATATTATCAATTTTTTTAAAGTTGCGTATAGGTACATTTTAATCTGCTTTCTTTCAAATATCTGAATGAATATTTGCTAGAGACATCCACGGTCCTTCTCATGACATACATAGATTTCGCAGCTGGTAATGAAATCTCAAATATATGAAAGTATACAGATCTAGGACATATACACAACTGTGAAAAAATGGATTATGTGTGGATATACTTACGGTGGAATTAGTGAACGTTACATTGTGTAAAATGATCACTTAAGCCAGCTTATACAAATCACTAACCCCGGGCCACCCTATAAAGACTTACATACACGTTTCCCATATAAATAGCTTCGTCTCTGTGAGATTTCAATAATTTATCTTAATTAATAATTAAAAATTTCTTTATTTTTGTCGACAAAAAATTAATATTCAATCATTCATAGCTTCACCTAGATGACTGGGAGTTCGTTAACATGTCATATTTTTATTTATTTATTATTGTTGTCTGGTAGCGATTTCGGTGCCGGTAATTGCTAAAATAAAACAATAAAAAAAATGAGAAAACAGTCCTAAGTTGAGATAATTGAAATATATGCATTGGTACCATTATAGTTGAAATATTTATTGGTAAATGCTCTGGATTATTTTATTTGTGTTTTTGATATTAATAAAAATGTAAGGTTGGTTATAATCATTAATTTAAAAAAAACAAACTTTGTATAAAGCACATTGAATATTTTTGTCATCGACCAGTTTCGATACCACTGTATATTAGTTTCTTTTAAAATGCACCTTGTTATTATATTTCTATCCTGACGAAGATATAGTGGTATCGAGTTCGCACGACGTGAAAAAGCATTAACGTGGTTTATACAGACTTTGTAAAAATTCTTGACATTAAGGATATCTTAAATACATACGATACGAAGCACTAAGTTGGCTTAGTTAAATAAAACTAATAAATTTTTGTAATATATTTGAAATGATAAAAATATATTCGAAAAATGAACCGGCGTATTTCATTACGACTGTAATTTTTATATTTCGAGAGGCCACGCTTGTGGCCGGATAAAATAAACAGTTCATATTTGTTTGCGCGCCACAACATGCCACTAAAATACTACCAGGGGAACATGATAGCAGGAAGATATGAAATTTATTTGCAGGCCAGCAGATTGCTTCTGGCGTCGACCGAGCGGAAGGATATTGGGCGCTCCTCGATTTTATGCACCCCTGATATCCGAGCAGCATCAAATACGAATGTTTATTAATTTAATACACAAGATAAAATACATTTTATGATATATATAAATTGTGGTAAATATAAAATGGTATTGATTTAAGTATAAATTGAAATGTAAAAAAAAAATATTGAACTTTTCACATTAAATGTGTTTCTTCTTGAATGAGAGCAAAATGACTTCGTGGCGACATTATTTTATTAACATAATTAGTAATACAGTGTGTGTTAATCACCACTAATTTGTCGAAAATAACAAAAATTGAAAAATTTGTTGAAATATTATTGAAAAATTATTATCCCTAGAATCCCATAAAATAAAAAACTTCCATACCCACTTTCTCATAAAAAATATCTAATTTCGTCTCTATGAGCCATCTATCTATATATCGTGTTGAAAAGGTTGAGGTTGAAAAGTAATAAATTTAACGCTTTGTGAATATAACTTACTTCAGTTAGTCATTTTAGCACGATGAGGATGTATATTAACCAGAAAAAATAACTTGTGTTGATGAAATTCGACGTTTTTCAATAAAAAAATTTCTATAATATGTTCCATGTTGAGGAAAAACTTTTTCGTGGATTTTTCACATTTCCATTGTTTTTAATTTTGTAGTTTCGTTTTGCGCATTATTTTAAGACATTCTTATTCGCCACCGTAAAATAAAATCATATTAAGGAGCCCAATAAAGAGCAAAAGAAAAGGGTTGAAATATAAGAAAAAATGAGACTAAACTTAATAAACTGAATTCGTGGACGAAAGGGAATATTCTCTCCTTTAAAAGAAACATTCGCCTTGTTCTTCATTCAAAACTTGACGTTACAGATGAAAAAGTTTTAATGAAACGTAAGCTCTTTCGCCGGAGTTCACGTTTCATTCCCCGTTTGAGGATGAAAAAGAATATAATATACAAACATACAAAACGCAATGACAGGTCGAGTCGGGATAAAGTTGGGTTAATATTTATAAGGAGCAAAGGCCTGAAACTTAAAAAGATCCTATAAAATTTTTAAGTCGGATTCGGGAGTAAATCAATCTCTGAAAAGCTGAGCCGATAGTCTCGATGTATTGAGCTTAATCGGCAAAAAGGAAGACAACTCAAACGAAAAGAAAAATATATCTCCCGGAAAGAAAGGCTTTACGAAAAAGTCATTACTTCAACGTCAAGTTGGAGGGGAGTTTAAAGTGTAACTCTGTATACCCTTAACAGGAAAATAAAGTTTATTTCCGCAAAATCTTTTAATATTTATGAAGATGAATTTTAATATGAAATTTGTTGTGCTTCGTCGTTTCATACTTTAAAAGATATTTCCGAATCGCTTTTAAAGGTATTCTTAAAATTTATGACAAGAATTTCTTCTCCATTTTTTCTGCAGCCGATATCGAATCTTTTACCTACACGTGCTCTGGATCTTGGAACTGAAGATGATGGTCTGGTTGGTCTTACGATTCGGTGTCGTTCTTTCTTTTTGGGATCCACCAATCGAGATCGTTAGAATTAAACCCAAGAAATGACGGGAAATTAATATTTTTATTACCTTTTTTCTACTACTTCTTTTCGTGCCCTATCCGTTCAAAGTTGGCTATCATGTTGGCTATGAGAAATTTGTTTACTGCGTCCTCGAACAATTCTACAGTAAACTGCCGCCTTCAGTTGTTCAGCCAGGATGTTCTGCCTCTTCCAGGGCCCCGACTTCCGGCAATCATTCTCTGCATTATGAGTTGCAAGATTTCGTACTTCTCTACATATCTCATCACATGTCCGAGATATTGATGTTTTCGGATTTTTATTGTTAAAATCTTAATACATTCTGTCCATCCAATTTATTTTGAGTTTTCTTCTGTAGATCCACATCTCGAATGCCTCAAGTCCCCCTTATCAATTCTTCCGTAAGCGACCTTTTTTCGTATTGTTTACTCACTTTTAATTTTACTTTATTTGAAGCGATACATTCACGTGTGATTTTTAACAACAGATTTCGTCGGTGGCTGTTAATTTAGTGACTATGCGTATATTTCTACAACCTGATGTGTTTTGACACAGTAATTGAGCCGGCCTTTTGTAGCGTTAAAGAAATAGAAATATTACTGCGCATCTATGGAAAATCTGAATGTGTGTTTAGTTCACCGTGAAATTAATGAGGTGAGTACGTTCTATGGAAGCGGTCTTCTGTGCATTGTTTTTGGTGCTGTCATTAAACACATCGACATGATAGCTTAGTTCTTTTCAAAGTTGCACACTACGCGTTACGGTGTGCCTATTCTTATATCCGTTCTGCAATTTGGGACACGAAATCATGCATGATCTCGATTACGCAAATATTGCTATGCAGCGCGGACAGAGAACAACTGTCAATACATTCGTTTTATACGTTTTATGTTGCTTTGGGGCATAAAGGGGCGGAAAATATTTTATACACGCGGGATATTGAGTAATATGTACTCAAAGCAATAATTATGATTAGTTTCATATTGAGTGTTGTATTAATATATGTATCTAATGATACAATTTTTTATTCAGATTTTACTCAATTTTGAGTAATAACAACAAAAAATTATCAAATATTATAATATCTATAAGTTATAAAATGCTATTTTGTGTGAGACGCAGTAAGTATATCCTCTGACACTTACATAGTCTTGTATTGTGTTAAACTAGACATTAAATACGTTGCCATCCTCCAAACTCATGACCAAAGATATAAGATAGCTTTGGTCATAAGAAAAGGATTATGAACCAAATATACAACAAAAAAACATTCCGGGTGACTGGTAAGAAAAATGTGTCTGTAAGAGCGTACTAAACACTGTATTGAATGAGATTACAATAAGATTAATTAATAACTGAAACTATGAATATGCGTTACTATCTATATAAAAAAAATGTTAAAAAATAAATGCAATATACCCTGGTAGCCCAGTGGCATGACACTGGGTTCACACCGAGGGATACGTACTCGATTCCCGGTGATGTCATAATCATTAATCTATGTGATGTGATCAAACAATCAGGGGCGTGCAGTGGGAACATCGCAGCATGACTTTTACGTAACCAATTATTTTGAAAAAAAATCGGAATACAACATATATTTCGTAATACTTCTATCCACAATTGTAGTCATGGTATTCATATTTTGATATATCATAAAAATCTGTAGCGTAAATATTTGATTTCTATTTTTTTCCAAAACATACATTTACAAAAATGCCATGCTTCAACGTTCCCACTGCACGCGCCTGCTAAAAATGTGTTTTGTGATGTGTTTCGCTTCTGTAACGGGCCTCTAGGCCTGTTGAAGCGCAAAAAATGATAAATTGTGTGTAGGTATATAAAATATGTAAACAACACATGCAGTAGGTATCTAGGCGTGAAAAATTAATATTTAAAAAAAACATAAAAACCAAGTTTTTACAATACTCCCATCAGGTTTCGTGCTATACACGCGTTGGGCTAATTACTCATATAGAATGATTCCAATTTGAAAAAGCCATTAGAATTTCTAAAAATCCATAATTATACTATAATTATTAATTTTTTAAAACGAAAATTTGTTATATCGTTTTTATCGTCGCCACGAGTCTGCCTGCAAAGTTTCAGCTCGATTTGATCACGGGAAAAGGGTTCAAAATCGATCCAAAGTTTTTTCGTCAGACAAGCAAGCAAGCAAGCAGATGCTACGAGTTAAAAGAAAGGGAGTAAAAATTAAATCATTATCATTAATTCTAATAAAACTTTAGAATTATTTTTCATTTTTTCATAAAAATGGTATACTTATCGTGCTCTATACCATAAAAATGGTATAGAGCACGATTGATAAGTGAATATTTATCGGTATTCGCTTAATACATTATTTTACTAGAAGAGTGACGTCTGTCTGCTTCGGCGTACAGGAGTTAGGGTATTTATTAAAGAGTTAGCTAAAGTAAGACAGCTGCCTGTCGGCATATTCGGAGAGAGTTCATTGTTGCTTTGCTAATTTAAACATTTTTTCTTTGAAAATATTCAAAGGATTAAACAACAAATATGTAGGTGTAAAGAAAACCCTTCCAGCGATGGCCGCAAGGATAAGGAAGATTCGAGTCTTTCTGAGAGCTTATTCCGTTACTTTTTTCTCTTGGACCAATGAGCAAAGATTTTTTTTAAATAAACAGTTTAAATTTTAAACAGCTACTACCACGATACACTGACGGATCGAGCTAGTTAAAAAAACTTGTTCAAAAAGGTAAACCGGGTCAATCTTTCAGAAAAAAATGATCAAAATGTTTTTATATTCTTTTTTTGTTCAAAAAATATTTTTACTGTCATGAGACTATACAGAATGAACATAGTCGTGGATTTCGCAGCACTCTGAATATTTTACAATGAATTATTGAAAGTACGAGTAATAATTTTTCTGATTTCACGAACCACATCATGGATAATACTCATTATTTGCATTTGTGCACCATTATAAACTTCCCGATCCCGTCAAGCCTAAAGGTAATAAAATTAATAATTTAGAAAGTTTCAAAAAAAAAATGAACTCAGGTATGTTGATTTGTTTAACAATATTATTTTCATTAACTCTTCTCCTTTTCTCTCACAACCACCCTACACCAATAACTTCAGCAAGAAGTCTCACAGAGACGAAGCTATTAATATATGAGATAAGTGGATGAAAGTTTCTTATAGGATGGCTCAGGGCTTACAATCTGTATGAGCTGGCTTAAGTGATAACTCTACACAATGCAACGTTCACCAATTCCACCGTAAGAACATCCACACATCAAATTTTTTTAAGTTCTATATACATATGTGTTTCGAATCAAGAACATTTCATATATTGCACTGGTCTCTGCTAGAGATATCTGTTGTTATTTTTTTCTCATTAACAAGTTAGTATACATACATTTCGCAACTGGTAATATTTCTATATTTGACTTCTCCTGTCGATGAGAGATTCCATTACTCTCGAAACTTAAGTAGTAAAATGTAACAGCATTATTATCATAACTCCAATGCATAAAATACGCATGAAACACACAAAGTCATAACTCCAGAGATTAAGTATTATGCTGTTATCATAATTCTGCACAAAACACAAAAAGGATTTCAAAGACTTCTGATATATATTTTATGAAGTTTTAAAGGCTGCTTAACACTGGTTTCGCTATGTTAGATCACATACAGATTGCAAAAGTAGTAGAAAGATTCGATAAGTTTAGACTACGCCTACATATATATTATTAAATCACGTAGATGTAACAATGTGAATGTTTTTCACCCAATTTAATGATCATCGTGAATAATATCTATTATGTTAACGCCACATCCATTAACAATACTATTGAAAATTATTTAAGATAAAGAAATAACTAATTTTCAACAGTTTTTAATCTAGTTTTTGCGAACATTCACGAAATGCATTTGCAGAATATCTAATATCAGAATACATTTACTAGGTCGACCACAATCAAAAGACCATTCCCTAGCTTTGTCCGGTAAGAAGAAAGCGGGGAGAAAGTTGCCTGGCAAGCCCGTATTACAATCTTCAATATGATATTCCAAATAAATAAATATTTTTTTGTTTAAAAAAGGTTGCTTACTTACTAGAAAAAGTTCTTTTGTGTTCATTTCTTGCATCGTAACAACACACATATTTTTTGCGGACATTCTTTTGAATGCGGTCTAGGTATAGTTCATTGTAATATTTCTATCGAAATCTACCTTAGAATATCTCGTATTTGTAATAATGATAATAATAAAAGATGTAATAATGGCAATAATAATAATAGCAAAAGTACACATTGTACATATAATTTACAATAACCGTTTTGTTACACATTCTGGATAATCTTTGTCACAGGACAGACAACCTCGTTAGGCGTAAACGTGCAAGATTCTTCTTATCCTTGCGCCGTTAAGGCGATATACAAAATGAGTTATTTGCGAGGGTGTCGCGCCACACGATCCAGGGCACCATAAAAATACTGAGAAAACTCCGAAGCACAGAAGACGACGAAATACGAGCCGCATGAAGTCGTTCAAGGGACAAAGTGATCCGTTGACGGCGCGGCATCTATCAAGATCTTCCTTGATGGCATGCAATCCTGGCTGAAGCGACGAAGCGCTGCATTTTTAAAGAGACCTTCAGAAAAATGTGAAAGATTGAACGGGGTCCGCCATGTTAAAGCTGAAAAGGGTGTAATGCCCTCATACCCGCGCCCTGTGACGGAGGTCTAGTATCAACTAGGAGTATTTAAAATTATTATTGTTTTACTGCATCTAAAAATACATTTTAGGCATATGTTTAACGTAAGACGTAGAATTATTTCTTTTAGATGTGAAAACGGGGCGATTTTGAAACCAGTGACAGGAAATTTTAAGATGACAAGAATCGTATGATGCGACCACTTTTAAATAAATAAATAAACGCTTTTTAAAATATCTAATACGCACTAAAGTACTACATTCAAAACATTAAATGTATAAGTAAAATGAATTATATATGTCAGCCAGAGACAAAGCTATTAAAATGGGAATGTATGTATGCCAGTCTTTATTCGACGTTTTATAGGGCATTCGACCTGTTTTAATGCTGATTAATTAATGTTTATCCCTCTGTGGACAAAATACGGTAACCGTCTTCTTAGAACATATTTAAAAATATCATTAAAACAGTGATCGAATTAAAAATACAAAAATATGTATAAAAACATAAAAAAAGATTCTTGTAGCATAAACCATAGCCGTTGATCGTAATTTTCGCACTTGGTTTGTTTTAAACCATTCATTAATATGCATCTAGTATTAGACAAATAACATACATTTTGAAAATGTTATAACTACTGTCTGTTGGTCCGCAACGTCCGTAAGTTGCTGGAATTAAAACTTTAGATAATAGAGTGTGATACGCAATAGCGGGCGGCTCAGATAACATGAAAGGGTCGCCGCTCCATGTTACAGTCTGACATTTTTATACTATTATTTTAATAAATTTATTTTTAGGTTTAAGCGAATAAAGACAATTTAAAAAAACAAATAGTTTTAAATTCTTGAATGTTCAGTTTTGAAGTCTTGCAATTATTATGCCCCGTCATTTTTCACGGGTGTAGTTGAAAATAATTAAACGCCTTTATTGTATGTATACGTAAGTAATAAATAAAAAATATTTTTAAAAATTTTAGCATCTCAGCGGAAATCTTCCTAGAAAAAATGCATTTTAATGCAAATAATTATTTAATAAAGCCAAGGTTTAGTTGTCAGCTTGGCCCCTGAGGCTGCCACGGGCACGGAGGCGAGGCTCTCTGCGCACAATCACTTTGATGTTTTATTCAACAGAACAAAAGTCCAGCATTAAGAAAGTCAAGCAAAACTTGTTTCCTGTAGCTGAAACCCACAGTTTTTAATGCACGATTATATTAACTTTGCCTGAATGAAGGAAACCGTAAAACTTAAATTTAATTAATTTGAAGCAGCGTTCGAGGATATATATCCGCGTATATATATTATGATATATATCATGATACTTACGGCTTGATTTTTATTTTCGATATATATCCAAAAAAACTCTCTGCGGTCGTTAAAAGATGGAGCTAATTGTATTTTACAAAAAGCCAGAAGTTGTTTTTTTTTAATATTTGCGGTCATTACTAGACGGCGCTAGTTGTATTTTAAAAAGTGTTACTGTTGTCTTTTAGTTTAATTTGTTTCATATAATCTGTTTTTTATTTCACACAAAGAAACAAACATTACATTAGAAAGAGCAACTTTTATAACTTATATATAATAATTGCATATATTAGCTTTTTTTCAGAATGCAATTTATTTATTTAATAAATAATAATTCATGTACAAAATAAAAAATAATAATTTCCTCATTATTTCGAATGCATCAATCGACGTGTGCAAAAAGATAGGAAAAAAATTGGATATATATCCAATTTTTGATATATGTACATCGGATATATATAAAAAAAACGATTTTTAGTATAAAAATCGGATTTTTTCGAACCCTGATTTGAAGAATGTTGGTAGGTATATCAAAATCATGAAGATTTAGAAGTCTAAAAAGAGATTACACGAAGAGTTATGAAAAGAAACGTGTCGACTAGAGATCAGACAAGAGTAATTGATATAAATTTTTCATTGCACTTCAGTGCCGATAATTCGGATATTGGATACGTGACAATTTTTCGCTCAATACCAGGCACGTGCAGTGGGAACATTGTAGCATGACTTTTTGTAAACTTATATTTTGGAAAAAAAAATAGAAATCAAATATTTATGCTACAGATTGTTATGATATATCAACATATGAATACCATGATAACAATTGTGATAGAAATATAACGAAATATATGTTGTGTTCCGATTTTTATCCGAATAATTGGTTGCATGAAATTCATGCTGCGATGTTCCCACTGCACGCCCCTGATCAATACATACATACATACATACATACACAGATACATAATTACATTGAAGAATGATTTTTAGATAAACACATATTTTCGAAAAAATCGAAATTGATTATTTATACAGGGAGCAGAAATGATACGATATTATGGTGTATTTACATATGAATAATGAATAATATGATAATAATTGTGAAAGGAACATTAGTAGATATATTTTTTTAAATATTTTATTTCGATTTTTTTCCAAAAAAATGTTTATTAAATGTCCTACTCCCTTTTACTCACTGCACGCCTCTGGTAGTAGACTCTCAGCCACTACCTACCTCACTAGGTATATATAAATACCTGTTCTGAGATAGGAAGCATTTGTTGAAGCATCATTATAATACCATAGCTCATATGAAAGCACAGTACAGTAAAAAAAGCAAGAATACAAATTAGTAAAAAGAATTGTAAGTATAATAAAAATAACACACAAGATGAAAAATGAAAGAAAAATAAGTATATACGGTAGTTTTACTACAGCTCAGATCAAAACAGTATAGTAGTAGAAACGCAAAGTAAAGAATAAGAAGAATATAAATCAGTAAAAAATATGACAAAAAATGAAAACGGTGGTTTTACTTGCTTACTTAGGCATCACGCCGTTTCTCTGTGGGGGTAGGCAGAGAGGATAGAGCGCCACACTCTTCTGTTCTGACATACAACTCTCGCCTCATCCACATTCATACATCTTCGCATGCAAGATCGCCGGTTTTTGAGACTTCTAACGGGTTTTACAGCTAAGATCAATGTATACTTCATATTGGTACACGGAAAAGTAACAAGCTGGGATAATACATATAAAAAATAAAAGAAAGAAAGAAAGAAAATATGCACATTAGTATGCAACTTTATGCCCAAAAAAAATGGCAATGGGCAGGCAAAAATCACTTGACAGACGATCACTTGACTAATGCAGTCATCCAGTGGTATCCCAGGGGAAAACGACAGTACAATGCAGCGAATAAATAACAATGGACCATGAGAAGTAGGAGACACTTGACAGGACTCCATCCAGCAGTGATAGAAAACGGCTGACGATGATATTAAGGGGTATCGGGAAACCGCGAAATTCACCCTTCCTTCATTTTCCTTTTTTCCTTTATTCATTTATCCAGTCTTAAAAATAATGCGTCGAAAAGAGATAAAACTTTACGAACACTGGAAAACTAACTAAAAAGTTTAACAAAAGTACAAATTTTATTAGCAATGACACGGTCCAGGAAATAACGTTCGAAGACTGTAAAAAACAGCTCGAAAGCGTCCGCCAAAATTGCGAGAAACACATAGGCCACGGAGTAATTTATTCTGTGGAGCGGTCACATTGGCGGGGCAAGCGAGTTAACCGAGCAATTTGGATAATGGAGTATATCCACTATCCAGAGAGTATAAAATATGTACAAAGGTGAAATAAACAATTTTTTTAGGAGAAAGGAATGAGTCACATCGGAAGTATGTCTCCCCTCGCTTATGTTTGAGACACATTAATAATGCAGTCATTGTCACGAGAGTACAATAGTAACCGCTCGTCGTCGAAGTTTCTTGAACGGCCCACACGAATCTGGAATCAACTGGGCTGTTCTCGTACTCATTAGAAATATGGAGAAATTAAAATAAAACAACAATTATTATTGCTTTTACAGCGCTACATAAAAGTCCACCATAGAAAAGCGAAACAAGTTACAATCGGTCAGTGAAGAACTACCTAAGTGCTTACTTACGAAGGGAATATTCTCGATAATGACGTAAATAAGTGCGAAGCAGTGTGAAATATCTGTATTAGTGACAAATAGTGTAAATTAATGAACGATTGTCATGAAAATTCTTGTCTGCGAAAAAGTTTAAAAAGTTTTATTGTTTCATTTGCCCTCCCACAACCACGATTCCGTAACAGTATTTATTCTTGCGTATTTAGTAAAATACATAAATTGCGCCCTAGTAAAATACAAATCGTAATTTTTATAATATTTAATTCGTTTCGTTTGAACCATCCTTGATGTCAAATTGTGGACAAGGAATTTACGTAAATTGTCTGTTAGTTATGTTAGATGTTTATTTAGTTTGGTGTTCTGTGAGTATATTCATGTTTTGTATTATTCAGGTGGGCCAAAAGTCGCTTTTCATTTTTTTTTTTCATAATATTTTTTTGTAAATTACAGATTACATACATGCATATGCCAAACTGAACAGCAGTTTTACGGCATTGAAATACTAAATAAGATTTTTTTTAGACTTTTAAATAAAAACCCCGAGAAGTAGGTATACGATGAAAACATTACGACGGAGCAAGGCGTACGATTTATTGAATTTTACATTCAATAAGATGCAATATTTTCATAAAAAAATTTCACCATCAAAACTTAAAACCAAACGATATTGGCCTTGTTTCAGCATTTTCCAGAACAATGATTTTTCGATCCATCCAAATAATATTATAGATAAACATTTTTCGGCACACATATTACACAACATTTAAAAACCACAACGATTCGAAGACACTCTTTAACATCGTCTTCATTCAGTCCCCGCTCTATAAAAAAAAACAATGCAGCCAATAGAGGAAATTTCATTCGAACTATACTACCAGGATGACATACAATTCAGTCGGACACAGCGCGAGTGTAAACCGCAACGGATCATGAGAGGATCCGGGAACGCAAATATTATTCCAGATAATCCAGATCTTTATCGAGCTGCGCGCTTCACCGAACGCTTTTTCCAGCAAATCCTCAAGGGGATTCGGCATAAAAACAGACAGACATCGGGGATTTAAATCTGTCCGAATCTATTCAAAATAATACCAAAAAGACCCTTTGTTTGTCATGTCATACGTCATGTATTGGTTTGGGAAAAATATTGAGGGATGATTTTTTTGTTTTGTTTTTCTTTGTTTCTACCATTAGAAAATAAACCCAAACACGTAAAGACCGCAAAATAATCGTGTACAATAATTTACTATGTCAATTTAGTACTAGAAGATTAGCCATCATCACCGATTGGTACCGCTGGACCCTGCAGGAGATCCTGGTATTATGTTAGAAATTGGTTATAATACATTGTACACATAATCGCAGCTTGAGATAATCCGGCGTTAAAGTAATTTTTTACACATTTTGTAGGTAAGTAGATGAACAGTTGCTTCATTACAAATTTAAAATTACACATTAATTAATGCAGAAAAAATTTATTTAAAATAAATGAAAACGTATGGGGCGCATCATCGGAAGACGATAGATTTACCTATATAAAGAATTATTGCAATCTGACTATCGGTTTTATAGGCATATTAAAAACTTTCTTTGACATCGAAAATATCAACAAGTTTCAGGGTCAATGGTCCCTTCGTCAAGATACAATATATCCTAAAAAAATACAAATAAAAAAAAGAAGTGTATAGTAAATACAAAAAATAATATACGAGAAATGAATAATAATTAAGTACTAACATGAAAACAAATTTAAAACATAACTATTTGTAAAAAGGACCTAGTTATTTATAATATTCAATTTACTATTAACACTTTTTCTTATTTCCAAAATGTAAATCTTATTTATCAAACTGTAATTCTGTATAATTTGTATGAAAAATTTATAAACCCTTATTAATATCAAAAAAATGATCCGTAATCAAAAGATGATTCGCAAATTCGGAATAATAATTGCTACTTAAACACCTCAAGTGTTCCTTAACTCTTATATCATAATTTCTACACGTTTTTCCAATACAAATTAATTACAATCATAATTAATATTATGTATATTTCAATTTTTGTTTTTTAATTTTTCAGTATACATTGTAGCCTGAGGAAGGAACCATTGGTCCTGAATGTTGATGAAATTTACAATATGTAAGTGGTGAAAACAAATTACTTTTTAATTAATTATATTAATAATGCCACCACAAAATTATTTTGCTCTTTTTGAAGAAATAAATTATTTATATTACGTTTATTCGCTTTTTATCGATACTTTTTATCGGTACTAACTCATAAATACAATAAATCCATAATTTCAATGAAAAAACTTCCCATTAACAATAATTCTGAACCATGGAATTATTCAACTAGTAATAAAATAAAACATATTTTCCTGGATTCTGATTTGCTTTCGTCACATCAATAAATTATTTTTAAGTGGGTCAGAGATTCCATATGATCAAATATCACATCACGTTAGTTTATTATTTTAAAATATATTTTGTTATCATTCGGTAAAATGCCGATATAATTATTGGATTATATTCGGTAGCACAATAACGGGACCAAATCAGTGACATGAAAATTTTTGAATGAAATATAAAAATAAAAGCATTTTATTTACCTAACTTTAGTATGAATCTTATGTCAGGGTTCTTATGATAGTCGATACATATAAAACAAGGATACATATAATACAGGAATAAAAGAGCCGAATATAATAAAATACGTATAATTCTAATCTGACGTATATTTAAGGAGATTGATTTGAGGTGACCGCCTTAAGAACCGACAATATGTATTTACATTAAGGTGGGCCACCAATGTATGAAAAAAAAAAATCGTCTTGTATCGAATTCTGATAATGAAAAATGGCTTCTAATTGACGTATTTTAATGATATACAAAGTTTCATAATGATTAGACAACATCTTCTGTCTCCGAGTTGACCTTGAAGTTATGAAAAATTTAGTTGATTCTCAGTTTTAATGATATTTTACACACATCATTTTGACATCTTTTGGCACCATTTTATTGCTATTAGAATAGTAGCATACAAAAAATTTCGGCAATACGGAAGAAAAGAAAGATGCGTTAGGATATTCGGAATATACGGCATTATCTCTACCGTTATTATACCTATGAGAAATTAACAATGTCAAAATCAGTATCTTTCCCATTAATATTTCTACAAGGTGTCTTGTAATTTGTGTATGATATGTGCAAAAGCGAGAAATTAAATTTATTCTTTTGATAGTACAGAGCTGAATGTAAATCCCGTGGGCAATGGACCCACGCTACAAACGGTCGAAAACTCGCATTTTGTACTTTGTGATTCATATAACTTTTCAGAACGTAATCCAAATGGGAAAAGTATGTTCAGTCAAAAATTGACAACTAATTCTCAACAAAGCCGGGATTTTTTACCTGAAACTTGCAGGTGTATTATACTCATATGCGCGATATCATAAAAGCCAACTTAAAAGCTCTTCTGTAAGAAGAATTAGATTAAATCTAACAATGCTTTGCACAGTTGTGGTACGTATTTAATTAAATTGTGGATAGTAATACGTATATAATATATATATAAATTTATGATAAACCATTAAAGAATTATTTTCAAATGAACTAAGAAAAACTTTAAAGATATTTATGTGAAATAGATTCAAATGAACTGAAATGTAATCAAACAGGTAGAAATACATTAAATTATATAATATCATTTCATGTTGATTTTGACTATTATTGGAGTGAATTTTTTTTTATTCATAATGTATATAGACGAAAATCATCAACACTACAATAGAACGGCTCAAAACTATTACATAACACACGCCAAAACAAAACAGGACAACCACGACTAATTTGCAACGGATTAAAACTATACAACGACCTACCACGACAGATCAAACAACTGACTACTGACAAATTCAAAACAGATGTGACAAAATGCTAAAACTCGGCCAATTGTAAAAAATTATTTTGCATCCAAATTATATTATTATTATATTTCCACATTGCCTCATGTAAAAAATGTTATCCATAAACCTTACAGGTTTCTATTATATTTTAAATAAAAAATTTAAAAATGCATGCAATGGGATTAAAAAATGTTTATTGACCATGTTTCTCAGTTTATGTAAGTAAATCAGCCCTAATGATGGACCCTGCAATGAGATTTGAAACGTCAGCCAGAAAGGTCACATATACACGGCAGAATTTCCCAGAAAACTACATACAGAAATTTATGAACGGCCGTGAAAACCTGAGAACATTTTTAACTACCAAATTAATCTTAAAAATAGTAAATATATTCATTGGACATGCATTCCGCGAAGAAAACGATGTAAACCTATTTACAGAATCTTTCTGCCCAGCGAATACTAAATAATAATATTAATAATTTTTATTATAAAAAGATGCTTCAAGGCCGGAATAAATGATCAAGGCAACGCGCTGCAACGGCTCGATTGGCAAACTTAGTCGCCGGCGTTAATTAGTTGACAGCAATGTTTATTGAAGCAATTCAGTACAATAACATCTCACATAATTAGTTTCCTCACTGAAGTACAAACAAGCAGTGAGAGTATCAAGTTATGATGGCCGACCGGTTTACAGTATACCTGGAATTTCGATATTTTTTTTACTTTAGAAGCCCTTCGTATATTTACAAATAACCTTAATATTGTATATACTATGTGGCTTATTTATGTAAAGAAACCAATAAATCCTCAAAAGTTTTGCTAAGTAACTTATATTGTTATACTTCAACATCACTGTCAACTGGATAAGGTCGGCTGATGGCAGTGTGCTCTCTACAAGTATATTTATTTATTTATTTATTTATTTACGAAATACAAATAAAAATCAGCTTACACATGATATAGAGACCATACATCATACAAATTTCCACAGACATAATTACTTATGTATTTATATTAAAGAACAATAACTTGACTATACACGCAAAAAAAATAAAGTTTTAAGTTAAGAACAAACCAAGAGAGTCAAAGAAATTAAGAATATTAGGGGAATCAGGAATGGGGAGAAAAGACGTATGATTTAAAGAGTTAAGGTTGTTATAACGGTCGTTAGACATATTTAACTGTAATTTCGGATATTTTATACGCACCGTATGTATTACCGAGAAGCGAATCTCGACGTTTCGGTGGATGCTTATCCAACATCATCAGGAGGACGATCTTTACCCGCGGAGGTGGAGGTCGGACTGATTATATTATATAGTTGCTGCTTTCTAGGGCGTAAATTGTATGCACTTTGTTGTGGAGTGTTCTCTTCTTCTACAATAGAGGTCGCCAGTGTGCAATATGTACTAGTTACGTCGGCGGATTTTACTGCGACTTCTCTCAAGGGTTGAATCAGTGTCTTTAGAAAAGGGCGCCAAATACTTGATAGTTTGTAACTGTCATCTCTATTGAAATTAGGATGTTTGTATATTTCAATGGACTCCTTCACCAATCTGGGTATAAGGTACGGTTCTGTTGATAAGATTTTTGCCTTGTCAAATCTGCCTTGACAAATAAAGGTCGTCCTCCTGATGACGTTGGATAAGTATCCAACGAAACGTCGAGATTCGCTTCTCGGTAATACATACGGTGCGTATAAAATATCCGAAATTACAGTTAAAGACGAATCATTTGCTCAATTTATTATGCCCTACGAAACAACTCAGGCGATTTACTTGAACCAGTCCCTCAGTTTACGCAGCCATGAGATACGGCGTCTCCTAAGCTTCTATTATCACTTATGTTCCCCTGGATGATAAGTTGGTTTAGACTATATTTTAGTCCTCTCTTGATATGTCCGAGATACTCACACTTTCTTGTCATGAGAGTTAGCAGCAAGTCTCGGTCTTTTTCCATACGCCGGAGGACTTCAACATTCGTCACTCAATCCACCCAGGAAACTTTCAATACGCGTCTATAGAGCGGCATCTCAAAAGCGTCGACTTTGCGAAATAAATAAATAATTAATTGGCTGATTGGCACCAGGGCGTCATGCAGTCAGGTAGATCAATAATCGTGGTCGCAATTTGCAAATTCGTTCAGCTGAATGCGCTCCTCCGGCCACCGGATAATGCAGCCGAGCTAAGCCCCCAGACGCTGGAACAATACAGTTTAATTTGCTATAATTCACAGGGCGACTCCAAACCTCAAAGCAAATAATTGCGGGGGCGCCTACGCGGTCTAATAATGCCGGATACGTCGGATACTATCCGTCATTCGGCCACTGCGGCATCGCCCGCCAGCGATGCGCGGCACGATCGGCCATCGGGAAAGTGAATCCGTGAACAATACCGTTGTTAATCGGCTTTGTACCATGGGTGACATTTTTGTTTTTGAAATGTCGATTTTAATTTTTCAGCGGGATTTTAGCAAAGAATGTAGTAAGGTGTGATTGTGAAAATTATGATTTTATTATTCGAACTAAAAGTAACCCGTCGAAAAGGACGTACTTTTTCATGTCGGTTCCTAAAATATAAGTATGAAAAATTTGGGTAAGATTTGTTCAACGGTGCAGATTTGTATAGAAAATGAATCGTGGAGAGAGACGAAACTTCTAATAAAACCAAAAAAAATAAATTAAAAGTCAAATAAATAAAATAAATGTATAAAATAAGTTATGTACGTTACAGGAACTTACGGGGCAGACCAGACGACGAAATCATTATTATCGGGATGTTTGGAAGTAAAACATTTGTTCTTATACTTAGCTACTTTAATTCTCAAAATTCTCGTTTAATTTCATTATTTATTTTATTTTAATTAAAGAAACACATAAAGAGAAGTCAAAAAAACATTATGTCGCGAGATTCTAAAAATCTGGAAGAATGGCACGTAATCGCATGTTACAGGGCGGACTGGAATATTCTGGAAGAACCCACATTTACCAAAATACGCGAGAAGTTTCTGGAACTCGAGCGGTTATAAATTACGCAGAATACACGAGTAGTTAATTGTCTACAAGAAAATGTGAAAATAATCTTTTATCACGTGTTGAAAGTACCGGTTACAATAATTTAACTTCGATTTTGTGACTTTATTATCAAGATATAATGAAATTGATAATGCAATCATAAGACGAAACGTGTTTCATAAAAATTAAAATATATAATAGAACTAAAAAACAAGTGTTTTTATTTATATATGTGTGATAAATGGAGTTCTATAAATTTACATTCGAAAAAATAAATTCATATACCTACAAGTAAAAATATTAATAAAAAGCAAATATTTTGTATTAAATATTTTATAAAGAACATTATTTATTGAATAATCAAGATGTTTCCTCATCAGGATATAACGTATGCTTGAAATTTAATAATTTAATTTTTTTTTGGGTCATAATACCAGGATTGGTCTGCACCTAGAACTTGATCTCTTGATCTGATCTATGTAGCTTGATCTCGGGCGGCCTCTACGATTAGCCTTCAATATTTCTCTTGACGATGATAAAAAGCAGGCCTGGGTGGGTGCCTTATGTTATGGCCTATTCATTTCGTTGTTGGACGATTCTGTTGTATGTTCTGATCAATGGATCCTCGCCATGCGCCTGTAGCACCACATCTCGAAGGCCGCTAGCCTCCCGGACATGCTCTAGCCGATGGTCCATGTTTCGCTGCCATACAACAGCACACTCCAGACTTAGAGTTTTAACCAAATTCTTCCTAACCTTTATATCAATTAAATTAAATGAAGTGTAAATCCTTTTTGCAAACACTTACCTTTTTTCACATTACTTGCTAATAAGTTATTCGTCTCCCAATTTTTTTGGTTGTTTTTATTAATGTCTAAAATCCCAAATTTAATTTATAATCTACGTTATATTCTGATGAAGGTACGATTGGCCCCGAAACACGTTGATTATGCAATAAACAGTCGTTTTATATAAAGTAATTCGTTTTATATGTCGTTTTATATAATCTTTTATTAATATAAGTAATCTTATCACAAAGTTTTTTTCTATTATTGAAGGAGTAAAAATATTTAATCAATAAAAATACTAAAAACCGCGTACCTGTTAATATTTTATTTATGTAATTATTGATAGCGCGATGTGAATGTTTTGAAAGTATTGGTGCTTGTGTGCGAACAAATTTAATCGTACAAATTCAAAGATATAATAATTAATCTGGATCCAAATTCCAAAAGCGTACGACTTGAATACTGCCAAAGATGTATAAAGTATAAGTTTAGTCTCAGTTTAACATAGAATTAAATGATTAGTAACATTAATTACAGTAACTCCGAATCAATACAGTCAAGAACAAATTGCAGATAGTTTGCCTGCTCATTAAACATTCTAGTCTCGTCTTATCTCACCGCAAGTTCTGCGTCAGGGAATACGCATTGGAAGATGGTTTGAATTTAATCTGCATAACTATATGCTACCCTGGTAGTTGCGAACGATACAGCGACATTGCCAGGAGCGCAGTGAAATTAATTGATTCACTTACCTCCCGCCCGACTGAGTCACGTGACTAGGTGTTGATGTAGTTAATAAGTGTGAACATACCTGAAACAAAATAATAAATAATTACTTTAGTGTAATCAGTAGAATATTGGGGAATTGAAGATTGATTCATTTTCATGTAAGAATTATGGAAACTTCGTAATGAAATACGTCAACTACTACAGCAGTAACTATTTCTGGATAGTGAATAAGAATTTAAAAAATTAACATTAAATCGAAACTCAAAAATCAAAATGAAGTCAGAAAGATTACCAATAATGACATTTAGGCAAATTATGAAATTTAATGTACTTATTTATATAAAAAAATTTAATGGACACAACTTAGAATTCTTAAAAAAAAACACAGAATATGACCACTGCATAAGATCATCTTTCAAAAAAAAATCTGTAAATTTAATCATGCACAGTGGAATGAAATTGTAAATTATGATGAAGATAATATAACTTTAAGAGGAAGCTAAAAAAATATGTAATGCTTATATTTTAATAACATTTAAATTACCTATATGTAATTTTATTTATATTAGGAAACATAAATTATTATAATACCTACATAAAAATAAATAAATAAAATAAAATATTGGAGCATTCAAATAAAACAGTGGTGCAATAAAATTGATCAATATTACAAAAAAATCATTGTTTGCATCTAATTGGGATTCGTATTATTGTGATATTATTATTAAAAAATATATATATTTAACAGGCCAAGAGGTCCAATCACTGACGCAAAACACATCACAAAACACTTAGGCTTGAGTTAATCGTATATATTAATTGTGACATCACCGGGAATCGAGCCGGGAACCCTCGGTGTGAGAAGTCAGTGTCATGACCACCGGGCTACGAGGGCCGCCATGTCATCATGTTGAATGAATGAAGAGAGAATGATAATAAATATATATGTTATACAATTTTTTGCGCTTTGCACTGATAAAACAACTCGGAATTTTTATAAAACATCTATATTTAGCTTAACTATTTCCATTTCTTTTTTATTTAAAAATATAATAGAAACCTGATAAGGTTTATGGATAACATTTTTTACATGATTCAATATAGGAATATCATAATAATATTATTTAGATACAAAATCATTTTTTATAATTGGCCGAGTTTTAGCATTTTTGTTACATCTGTTTTGAATTTGACAGTAGTCATTTGTTAGACTATTATACCAATACTACCAATAATCAAACAACCATTTACTAACCAGGCATTTAGAAGCCTCAACAATTGATGAGCTAACATGAGTAGGGTGTATAAGTGTGGACGAGGCGAGAGTTGTCAAAATATGAGGGTTACACCCACTTCTCTGCCATGTTGACACATTAATTCCCAACTGAACAATTTTGTACACATAAAAAATATGGATTTGAACAATAGAAAAATATTTAATTAAAACAAAATCCAGTAACTGTGTTCTTAGATCATACTTTCATGTGAAAATATTATTAAAATATATACTGCATGTTATTAAAATATATAGGAGTTAAAAAATTGAAAATACTGTAATTAGAAAGAATATCATATATACATTAAAAATAATATATTGCTAATACTCCACTTTAAAAAATATAATGGTATCATTAGCAGGTGCGATATCCGTATATACTAACTGGTTAACGAGAAAAGACTACAGATGTCTCTAGCATAAATCAATCAATCATACGGAAGGCAATGAAGGCAGGAATATAGTCCTGCGAGGTTATTAATGTTTTCCAAATAACCCTGAATATAGAACTTTCAAATATGATAATGCGTGTTTAATACCACATTACGATGGAATTGGTGAACGTTGCACTGTGTTGAGTGATAACTTAAGCCAGCTCATACAGGTTGTAAGCCCTGGGCCATCGTATAAGAGACTTCCATATACGTTTCTCATATATAAATAGCTACGTCTCTGTGAAAATTTATACAGGAAAAATATTTTTTCAACGAGAATACACTCCTTGACAAAAGTACGCGAGAATGCAAAGAGAACAGAAGCTGGTGTAAAAAAAGCAAAGTGGTTGGAAATCACCTTACTTGAGGGAAATGGTAGATACGCTCGGTTCT
Organism: Agrypnia vestita; assembly: GCA_016648135.1. NCBI lineage: Eukaryota > Metazoa > Arthropoda > Insecta > Trichoptera > Phryganeidae > Agrypnia > Agrypnia vestita. The sequence continues at coordinate 37,547 of JADDOH010023045.1, read as the reverse complement.
GAATGGACATTTTTCGAATAGAAAACCAAAAAGTCCATTTCTATTGTCAGGTATTTGAAAGCTGGAAAACTGAAATGCTAATGGTCCTCCTGCTGCACTGTACAAAGGTGATTATTTAAATTACATTTTTTCACGGCTAACACTGCGCACAGATTTTATTTTCGTCAAAATTGTTTCTGATATGTACAAAGAATTAAATTGCGTAAAAAAATTTTCAATTTTTATTTCGGGCGGGATCCTAGAACGGCCATTATACACTTACATAATTATAAATACTAACACTTACTCATTATTATTCAACTTTTTATAAATGTATAGAAAAAATTATTAAACAGAAATTACTTACAGGACGAAATTCCGGCAATTTCTCATTTGGCCTATTCTCATTTTAATGTGAGGCAGTATTTTTTTTCCTTTCTGCGTTTTAAGGTATATAAACGTGTATAAACGGTGTAAAATAAGGTGTATAAACGGTATATAAAAGACGTAAGTAATATCAACGGTATAAAGGAATTATGATGAATGAAAATAAATAAATAAATACAATTGTCAAAAGATACTTCATCGAGAAGAACTAAACACATAGGCCTGGAATATGGTATGATTTTTAGACAGCAAATACCAGAGTACATACCTGCGTGCGAAATATTCTAGTAACGAATCAGTGCGATAGAACCGATGTAAGTAAAGAGTTCCAATTACATAATATTTTCGAGTGACGATAAGTGCGAATTGCGGAATAGTATTCCAAATGAGTTTATGCCCAGTGAATAAATGCAAGTGTGAATTTTTTACAATGTATCATTTCGTCTCCCACCGCCGCAAAGTCAACAGGTGACAATGTAATATCTGCCAGATTGCCAAAATGTCTTAGGAAAGTAGGTTTGAGAAATACTAAAAACCTAATGGAGGTCCTTTGCAAGAGGCTCTTGTACGTTTATTCTCTTATGTACTTAAACACCTCTACTGTTTGGTTAAATACACTGTTTGGTTAAAAAAACAACACTACGAAAATCAAAATGGATTTGTGCAGGTATACAGAAACTGTGAAAGCAGAAATCATAATTGAGAATGCGTTTTTCATAATTATAATAAATAAAATGAAAAAAATGCCATCAAATTAAATTAGAATAAAATTGCGTTGTTCTGGAATACTATAGAGAACCTATGACAAAAAATGGCAATTGAAATAAATGTATTAAAACATTAAATTTGTCAAAGGAGAACCTCAATAAAATTATTGAACAAATGTGGAATGAAATTTTTTTAGAATATCTCCAAAATTTTGTGAATTCCACGCAAGACTTATTGTAGTCGTAAAAAAATTAACGAAAGATTAATAAAGTATCTAATGACTTTTTTATTTTCGATAGAAAGGTTGTGATGATCCAGATAGATAGAGGGTCTTCCTAAAGTATTAACGATGAATTTTGTATTAATAATTTATTTAAAATGTCGATGCTTACTCGTCGCGAGTTGATATTTAATTTTAGCTATTATATTCAATTAATTTGCCAACTCCTGGCCGCGGCTAACAATGTGATGAATCCTATGGGGTGACCCGTCAAAATACGTCGTGGTAAATAATATTAAATAATATAAATTTCATTGCAATGAATAAAGTCATTTGCCGTATGATGTTAGCGAAAATAGTTGTATGGCGCGGGTGGCAACGGCTGAGGTCGACAGATACGCTGTAACTATAAAAGGATCGCGGAATAAAATATTATACCTTCTTGAAATATTATAAATAATGTATTCTATACAATATTAATACTCTGCCTGTGCTAACTATACATTTAACTAAAATATATATTATTAACTGGAAATAAATATTCTGTGAAAATTGCGCTTTTGAATGCAATATTAACTAAAAATATTAACTAACTGAAAATATTTCTAACATCTTGGGTTCGCAGACTATATTGAAAATACCTAATGCCCTTTGCATTTACTAAGTATATTACCTAAATAGCCACAGCTATACCATCCTGTCCGTCAGGGACGAAACATAAAACACAGTTATATTCCTAAAAGTGCTACCTCTTACGCGACAAAAAATACCTATTGCAGTCGGGCTATGAATATGAACTATTTCCGCCTCATAATGGCGCCTGGAACCAATACTAAAAACCTCACTAGAAATAATAAATGCGACTAAATCTCGATAAATACAATATATACTATTCGTAATACGTCGTTGAATTGGCACATGAATCGTCTAATGGATGAAGGACCCCGTTGTGTATCGTAATAACTTCAAATTCTTTTATAGGAGCAGTGTGGAAACAATTGCATAATATTACGTAATAAAAACATCTAACGAACCTAATAATCTATACATTTATGTTACAATAAAATACGTTCACCAGAAGAATTCGTGTATTAGAAATAAAACATTTTCGATTTGAGACAAACCAGTAAAATCGTTCGAACGGCGCAAAGGGAAAAATTCACACATATTAAATAACACTGAAATTAATAATTATAAACACTTTGTATTAGCAAATTCTTACCTTGAATGGTTTCGTTCTAGACGTGCATGAACCTGTTCATATTAATTCCATGGGAAAATAATACATATATTTTCTATCTACGAAATAAGACATTTTTGAAGCGAAACTTCTTTATAAATAAGTAGATAAGGTCTCGGGGATGGTTTGTTCGAAAGGATTCTACAACAGCCCGTGAGTTTATATGAAATAATAGTTTCTTTGAATGCTAATTTTGTTTTTTAAACCCTCAGCATCTCTGCTGAGAGGGGTTGAGGCTCCGCGCCCGCCTAAACCCGGTGACCGACTTCCTAAGTGACTAAACGGCCCCCCTTGTTCCTCCGGAACTTACTGCATCCCGAGACTCCATCTCTTCTTTACGAGATGTGATCCCGTGACGCCCCTCTTTTAGGCTTATAATTGAGAAGGCCGTACTCTTTTGGTACGAGTTTCTGATGATGTGTGTTGTCTTGAGGCGCCTTTCTTTTAGGCCGGTGTTTGAAGAATCATGTACTCTTTTGGTACGAATTGATGACGACATTAGCCTCCTTTGCGGGCATAGTCAGCGATGTTACAAATTATTGTGCAATCTCATTATGCCTTTTCAGAGCGGCGTCCCACGATTCTGCATCTTGCAACATTTACTTTGGACAAATGTTAGAGTGTTAGTAACATATTTATAATATCCCAGCTATTCCATATGAGTGAATGATTTTTATATTTATTCTGGCCCTGTCTTTCTTACAGAGGACGAAATAGAAGTTAACGTTTTCTATCAAGGTTTTACAGCATTCAAGCATGGAAATCCTTCCAAAGACATAGGGAACCTTTTTGTTGGTTTAAGTAGTTTGCGCCAGATGAGGTTAGGTGGTCGGTTTATTGACGACCCCGAGCAACAAGGAGGACCCCGCCTTTAAGGGGCCCTGCAGGGGCTTGTGCGGGTTCCACGCCCAAGTGCCGGCAATCATCCACCCCTCAGCCAGCTAGGCTAACACAAACCAGATATCCCCAATCTTTAGTTAGATCTCCCCATTCTGTCCTTTACTCGTCATTCTGAAGCCACTTATTAAGCTGAATATACCGAGGTACTCGATTCATAAAGAGTTAGTTGTAGACCGAGTGTAATGATTGCGCAATACCTACGCAATACAGTAATTATTATAATGCTACTAAGTAATTCATATAGAACTCCGTGTATTCAATTTTCAGCATAAACGGTATGAAATTCGCTTTGCATAAAAATACATCCGTTTGGAAGGAATTCTCGTACGATTTGGATTGATATCTGGTTATGCAATACATAACGCGTCGACAATTATTATGAATCTATTAAGCACTGCTTATAGAGCTCCGTAAAATCAATTGTTAATACAAATGGTATGAAAATCCCCATGCATCAAAATATATTCGTTTGGGAGATATTCCCGTACGAATTGAGCCAAGATCACACAAGAAATCGTGATATTAATTATACATTATTGCTCCGATTTTAAATCTTCCCAAAATAAATACATTTCAATAGTGAAAATAATTAATCGATAGATAATATAAATGTGTTCCTTAGCTGTTACACAGTGGCGGTATGATCCTCTCTGCTACTGATGAATGGTAGATTCCTCCATACGTCCGGGCAGCAACTCCGTCCGCAAATGATGTTCTGGAACTCAGGGCTCCGTCGGTAGTCTGTCGGGCAGCGCTCCCGCTAGCAAGTCTGGTCTCGAACTGAAGGGGCTGAGTATATCGTGTTCGCTCCTTTTATAGTAACGATTTCACCATACCTCTGAAATCCACGCTAGTGCAGTGACTCATCCTATGCCCGATGACCTCACCGCCGGCGCTCGCCATTGGCCGGATTCAGCCATCAGGACGGTCGCCTCCGGCTCAACCCGTCGAAGGCAAAGCGCGCCTGTGATTGGTCCGTTTCGTTAAAATAATAGTTAAGCACCCGCTACACGCGAGACTTACTGTTCTGATTCATAAATAATAAAGGCTCGTTCGCACCTACTCACAAGGTCGAGTCTATTAGGATTGGCAAACGATATTAATTTAACACAGAATTATATCTAAGAAATATTACTTGTATAGCTGAATATTCAATATTTTGTTAGCCTCTTGTAATACATAGAATCTTAAGAAGAAATATATCAGGCTTTTACTTTTAAACGATTCCAAACAGAAGAAATATATTTTTGATGTCCATACTTGACTTTTTTGAATATTATTATTTTAAGATTTTCTAAATTTATTAAATCTATCTCTATGTCGACCATCACAAGGTAATGTAATAATGTTATATTAATAAAAACGCAATATTTGTATTTTTGGATCGGAAAAAGATGGTATGTCTGGAACGACGATTGGTTAATTAAAACGCATATGTGTAAAAAAAATATTTATTAACCAATTAGAAAAGGACATAGGTGCAAAAAAATAAGTTTTTTGTAGCACAAATCAACAGATCTACTAAAAAAAACAAGAAGAAGATGAAGATTTTTATATGTATGTTCCGAGAACACAATTACTGAATTTATCCACTTGGGAATTATTATTTAATTAAGATTAATTATAGAAATCTCACAGAGACGAAGTTATTTAAATGAGAAACATGAAACACATTAAAAATATAGAAGTATCATTACCAGCTGCGAAATCCACGTATACTGTTTCATGGGAAGAGACAACAGATGTCACTAGCATAGCCCCTTGAAATATACAAATGATTCCTATTTGGAACAAATATATAACTTTTTAAAATTCGATGTGTGGATATTCTCGCGATGGAAGTGGTGAATGTTGCATTGTGTAGAGTGATCACTCATACGTGTTGTAAGCCCTGGGCCATCGCACAAAAGACTTCAATACATGTTTCTCATATAAATAGCTTCGTCTCTGTGAGATTTCCATAATTTATCTTGCTTTATTAATTGGTTCATATATTATTTCAGTTTAGCAATTTAGTACTCGTTTAATACATATGTTTATTTTAAATATATTAGACACGAGCAACACTCTGAGTCGGCACTCCTCTAGAGAATACACGAAACGTTCCTGTTCTGCCAGAGAGGGGATGTCGGTTTGCTCGCAGGATTCAGCGCAGTAAATATTGAACCTCCCGGGGGTATTGTGCAGCGGATATGTTGTGCAGTGTGCAGTAACCTATAGCAAACTTCTGCAAGATGCAAATGCACTGAATTAAACTAACAATTAAATGTTCGTAATACACTCCGCGTACGTTACGAGAGCTTTACGCATGCACGGATAATGGAGAGGTTAATTATGAGACGTTATCTCAGTTCGCTGAATGATGTCAATTATCGTGGAACCTGATGATACGGTGTACCAGAGCATAAATTTGAATATCTAATGTAAATGGGTTTTTTAATATATTATTGATGGAATTGACGTTAATATTATAGAGATTATTCACGATGATCATTAAATTGTTTGAAAAATATAAGCTATATTACCTCAATACGAGTTTAATTGTGGGGTACAAAAGGAAAGGCAGCAATATACAAAAAAATTGAAAAAAAATTATGAATGCATTCACCGAGGATATCTAATTTAAAATGCACTTAATTCTAGATTTTTTGTGTCTATTCCTTCCAAAATCATGTTTCCCAAAAATGAATAGGCTATGTTTCCTATAAAATCTCGAATTCCGTACATTATAAATTAGTAATCCTCGACGGCTGCACTGATTTTTTTTTATATTGCTGCCTTTGTATTTTTTATACCCCATAACTATAATTAAATGTTTTACTACTTGCGTTTTGAGAGTAACAGAATGTCTCGTCAACAGGTGAAAAATTAAACAGACTACTTTCAAATATAAGAATTTTTGCATAGATTAGCTGAAAATATAAATAATTAATTGATTATATACAGACAAACCGACAAGCTGGAGTCATCTATTGGAGTAAAGTTGGCAATAATTAGGGTTGCAATAACTTCCAGGATAATGCCATAACTTCCAATACGGACGTTTTAACACTTTCGATGTCCAAAACGCAAATAAACGCCGAAACGCAGCGTTTCAACTCCACCTAGGAAGGCATATTTAGGTACGTACTTAATGAAAGACAAACCAAACCACGCACTTTTTTAACAGCTACTTCTTCTGACCTCAACCGCGATGGGCATCAAAATTATCAAATAGAAAATCGAAATCGTTTTTAAAAATTATAAGACTAGAAAAAAATTTATATTGTGAGGCGGGAACCGAACCCGCGTTCCTCGCAAATCGAATTTCTTCGAAATAATAATAAAATATAATCAACGTTTTTATTCCAAGTAATCATAGCAACAATTTTTAACTTAAATTAATATTAGTTTATGTTTTCGCATATTTTATATTATTTGTCATATTTTGAAACTGATTTTATTTTAGTAATGTCAAATTTTGCACTAATAATAAGTAAGATCAATTTTGTAGAGGAGATTGATATACTGAAGATTCCCACGCTTTCCATCACCAATCTACAACACAAGCTAAATATTTTATAAATATATGTCTAGGACATTTTAATTTTAAATGTCATATTAGATATATGTCATTTGTTAGATACTTTACGAAAACTGAACATGATATGCCATTCAATTTGGTCTTTAGAAATGTTTCTATTATTTGTCTAAATATTTAAGTATTTTTAATATTGTATTTCAAGGCAAAGAAAGAACGTTTTCTGTTAAGTATGTGACCTTTGAGAATTTTGTGGAAACATTTATATGAACGATAAGTGATGTAATTCTACATTTTATTTTATTTTGTTACGTATAATTTATTTTCCAATGAAAAAATAAGACTATCAGTAACAATAAAATTATTAATTTAACTAGTTTTGCTTTCAGGATACGAGCTCGTAAATTCCCTTCATTATTCAGGTCGGTTCCTCACGACGAAGGATCGTGATCTTCATGAACTCCCGTCTCCTTGACTTTGCTCCTTCACCAAAGCTTTTTAAGTTTAGCAAGTTTTATTATTCGTAATGAATAAAATATGAGAAGTAAAGTATGAATAAAGTATAGATTATGGAAAGCAATTTGATTTATTTTCCATTCATATATTCAAATGCTGTGGACAGCTAGTTTTTATGGGATCAATAATGAACCAAAGTATGTCACTGAAAAAATAAAAAATGAAACATAGGCAGCGCCAGGACTACGGGTCCATCTATATAACTGGAGCAATATCACAAACAATAATGGATGGGTCCAGGTATCGGAATCTGCTTTTAAAATACAGATTCATCCTTTCTTTATTTCTAAATGTTTCAAAGGATTCACTAATAAAATTTCAATTTACAATCATTTAATATTTTTATGATATATGATAAATTAGTATCTTCATCGGTTTCTCGTGTCTAAATGTAGGATCTAGTGGTAGGTGGTTTGAGCTCCATTCCAGAACCCCAGCAATAGTCTTATTTTGATAGACAAGGTATTTAGCATTATTTGCAAATAGTAAGAAAATTGACGTGGTATGTATTCCGCGTTCAGGACTCCCAAGTACCATTATGCATAATAAAAATTGTTTCATATTATTTTATTTGATGGGATAATTATTTTGTTTTGATTTATTTCAATAAAATTCTAGTTGTCATCAGCTTGTGTATTTATTATTTTTTAATTGGCAATAAATGATATTGGCAAGAATTAATAATTATCGTAAAAAAATATATCACCATAAAAATGCCCTAATAAGAACAGAAATAGCATTATTTACCATTGTCGTGAACTAGACATGAACATAGGTTATGTTACTAATTTCGATGCTGTAAAAATACAATAGAACGTATTGTCTCTGATGGTTAAATTAATATAAATAAAATATAACCTTTCAGAAGCACGTTTTTGTGAAATATGTGTCATTCCTGTTTCTCTTAAGAAATACTAATATCTAGGTTATCGAGTGAAGGGATAAAAATACTGTACACCATAAAATTTTACCACATTTCAATTCTATAAGTTAAATTTTTCTAACATGATTATAATTTAACATGTCACGAGAGTCCAAAACAATAAAAACTATACATAATCGAAGTATTCCTAACATTCCAGAAGAATCAAAAATTATCCAAACTGCTCCGGAAACTTCAAGAACATCGGGTTTTTATAAATTCGCGACGGCATTATGCCGAACACACAGTTGTTGTTTTGACAGAAGCAAAACCAGAGACAAACCACCGAAAATAAGACTCAGTGTGACCAGCGACAGTAGATTAAGCTAGTACCTATCCAGCGTTCAATTGTGAATAAAAGTTCCACAGACGTTCGAATATTCAAGAAATATTAGATAAAGTGTTTCACAGACGATTGATTAGTGCGAAACTGCATGAATTAAAGAATAGTGGGGCAATTAAATTCGTGTCCAGTAACTTTGGTGATAAATAAAAACATTAATTAATTTCGGGTGTTTAATTTGTTACCACCGCCATGATCCCGTGGCAATATTCACATGCAAACTTTACATACTCAATACATTATACAAATATCATTTATGTATATTAATTACTCCGCAGACGGTCATATACTTACAGATTGTATAAAGTGCACGCCTTTGATATTTTCGTCCAATCTTTCAAACACCTACTATGAAAGAAATAACACTTGCTTTAAAAACAAAAACAATGCAAAAACAAACATAAACAAAAAATGAAGTAGGTACTTACAGTAAAAATTATTTTGTACCGAGAACTCTGTACCAAAAGTACGCGAGAATGCAAGGAGAACAGAAACGTAAACTGGCTGAAAAGCGAAGCGGTCGGAAATCACCTTACTGGACGGAAATGCGGTTTGTCACATTCCCCTCCAAGCACATACGTGCTTACATTACACAAGTTGCTGTTCTCCTGTACTCCTTATAATAACATACATTTCTATTCAAGGCAATGAGAAATTCAATTATTAAATTTAATAATAGAATATTATTTTGAATATATTTTATTATGTTTATATGTAATAAATCCATATATATTTTACAAGCATCTTGCAAAACTGTATAAATGCAAAATCAAATTTATTAATCAATTAGAAACACATACAGAAAAATCAAATCAACGAAAAAATATTTAGCTGCTACCGGGATTCGAACCTCGGCGAATCGATTGCGATCGCATAATTGCGTTGCGATTTTATATAAGTGGTGAAAATAAAGTAGGTAAATTTTTATTAATTATATTACATAAATGATTTAAATTGGATTGATGACAGCTTTTAATTTTTAAAAAATATTGCGTTTCTTTTTCAAATTTCCATGTTTTAGAATGAACCTACTCACAATACATTGCTTATGTCCATAGTAAGAATATACAATTTTTTGCCTGTCCAGCATTGATTCATAAAGATGTGTCTTTTTGTTTTACATTTTTAATATCAGTTAATATATAGCCTCACCATGTTTTTCCTTAACCATTATTCTACAGTCTGTACTATAAATATACAAATTATTTTTTTTATTGTAAGATACTAAATAGTACCTAGCATTAGTGGACAGTTCTTAAACTGTCCAAGACTGGAGCACCTACCCTACTGTTGTTCACGGGTGTATATTACACATTTTTATAATACACATGAATGTAAACAAGATGGCCGCCTATAAAGGTAGATTTACAGTATCCCATTCTCACTACACGCTCAAACATAATCTGCTAGAAGTATTATTTTCAGGAAGCCTAAATAAAAATGGAGACATAAAAAATATTCTCGCGTCGGGCGGAACGACAACCCAGTGGTTTATTGCGTACGTTTTAGCGCTACATTTAATTTATTTTATCGCGACGTAAACACAGTTTACCCGAATGACTAATAGTCGTATCTTTAAACGTATTCAAGGTAAATATGTTGATAATAATACGTATATCATTTTAATATGTCGCCGTAACTTGCCTCAACGTGTATGCGCAGAGAACGCCTTATTTACCGTACAAAGGTAGGTCTGAATTCACTAGACGGGAGCATGCTGATTTTAGTTGCTTGTATAAGATAGACAAATATTGAATTAGCATTATTGTTTGTACGAGAGAATCGATTATAGAATATTCGTTGTAAAAATACAAGATTTTTAATCGTGTAGAGTGCACGCCTCTGGTATTTTTGCCCAACCTTTCGAGCACTATTGTGAAAGACACAACACATGATTTATAAAGAAAAATGATGTAAAACAAACATAAATATGATATTTTGCAACGAGAAATCTGTACGAAAAGTACGCGAGAATGAAAACAGAAACGTCTTACGTAAGAGAGAGTTAAGAGATTACACCATAAAAATTGTTTTTTTTTTCTTCTTTCATTAGCTTAAAATTTTCAGAATAATTTCAGTCATCCACTCATTTATTAAATGCTAAAATTGACTGAGATATAACAATTTTAAAGTGAATTTTGTAAACGATTTTCATTATTATTATTGGTATGTATATATTTCTTGCATTAGGATGCAGTTCGAAAGCTTTAAGCGATTTTTACTATAGATAGTGCAGACAAACGCATATAATTAGAGTAGCTTGTTGATGTAGTGGTCATGACGCTCGACTAGTGGGTCGGTCGTTCGAGCCCCATTCCAGGACGCCAGCAAGTTAGTCTCATTTTAATAGCACAGTAGTACACATATAACATTACCAACGATCACATTAATTTAGTTCCAGTAAATTTGAGAATGGAGAAGATTAAATTTTTTAGAGGTTTATTAAAAAAATAAGAAAACAAAAATATGAAAGAATCATTACAAAATCTTTTCAAATGAAAATGTTATGAAACTTTAAAGTTACGCTACAAAAATAATTTCATTTCATGCGACAGTCCAGCGTGTGACGTCACTTGAACTAAGCGAACACCAACAAACGCGGCTCGTGTTTGCTGGTGTTCGCTTAGTACCTAGTAGTGAGATAATCTCGACTAAGTCAAATGACGTCACCGACTAGGGAAGCCCTCTAAAATAATATATTTCTCAGTTTATAAATACTAACGAATTTCAATTTTTTAAACTGGTTTATTAGTTTTAATAATGATAAGCATTAAGACGTGAGGGTATTATTGACAATACTAGCCTTAACCTCATGTTCATAGTATTGCGAAATGCATTGAACTGAATAATATTGGTGTAATCAGGAATGGCAATGGACGGGACACGTAATGAGACAGTAAAGTGGCAAATGGACAACAAAAATCCTAAAATGGAAACCCTGGAACAATAAAAGAAGCGTAGGGAGACCACAAAAAGGGTGGACAGATGAGATTGTCTATCTTGTGCGTCGAAGATGACAACAAATAGCCCAACATAGAGAACATTGAAAGGTTTTAGAAGAGGCCTGTGTCCAGTAGTGGAACAATTGTGGCTGAGAGAAGAAGCAGGAAGACTGCATTATCGGATGCCTTTATTACGTCAACATTCACGTGGATTTTATCCTATTTATTTTAAATTACGTTCACCGCAGTAATTTCAAGCGCAAAGGTCTCACATTCCGTGGTGATGCTTTAATTTTTACATCGCTACATTTAACAGAAGGGTTTAATATTATTCATAATTCTCTCATATGTACGTAAAAAAGGTGTTGCAGCAATTTTGCGGATCCCTGGTAGCTTCGCTTTGAGAATAAGAACCCCTTCTGACGGGGAAAAAATAATCCAACTGAAATAATTGAAGAAATAACTTTGCTCAGCTGAAAATGATTAAATCATAATATGTTATTTAATTTAAAAAATGATATTTCAGTTGTGTAATAAGCGATGTAATATAATTATTCATAGTCTACTTTATTTTATTGTTATTATATAGATATTCTAATTCAATTAAATTTATTCAATAAATAACATAAGAACGACAAAATTAAATTAAATACGTACATATATTAAATTTAATTAATTCTCATATATGAATAAAGATGGTCATATTTTATTATCATTTATTTTGTTAATGTCTATTCACGATTTTTAATTTTTAGTATACCTGGTAACTAGTGGTTAATACAAAAAGCAGTTATTGATGAAGAAAAAATAATATTTTTCAAAAAAAAAAATTAATTAACAAATGAAAGTTGGTTAATTAATAAATAAACTATTAAATTTTTCCAGTTCAATTAACATACCACTTTACGTATACAATATAAGTTTTAAAACCTATCCCTTTGTAGGGTGTACATTAAAAAAACAAACAAAATTATAACTGTAGAGGGTTTTATATAAGCTTAAACAGATAATAATGCTATATTTCGAATGTTATATTCTACGGTGTATTACGGATGAAATTCATTGCACTCGATAAAAAGATTATTTTTTATTGTATCACTGACAAAATGGAACTGTCATATTCCTCGGTTGGAAACGTTTGAAATCTGGAAAACTAGATGGAAATATAATTTTCCTTCCTATACATCGGTTCATGAATCTCATGACAGAAATACTGCGATGAACAATTTTATTGAATGTAATCTTATTCGTTTTCCATTTCCGCAAAGCGCGGCATGATACTCGAAAGATTTTCTATTTCGTTATTATGTACACCAAAAGAAAAATTTCACAGATGCATGCGAGAGAGGTGGTCTTTGTTGCACGAAAATAAATTGTGATTTGAAAAACATGTTCACGCTTTATCTTCTAGAGCTTGTCCGATTATTTATTAATCGAACATTAACACGACGATGGTGGCATAAAAATTATATTTATGCTATTGTATTTTGCTATTACTAAGTGGTTATTCATTATGAATATAATTTAATAAATTAACTTGTGAATATAATTAAACGAATGAACAACCATACCTCGGTGTCAAGCATCCTAATGTCGGTAAATAGTGGGGGGGTGAGAAAGATACAGATGATAGGGTGAAAGGGAACATATTCAAGATAGGACTGGTACTGAAAGACAACTAAAAAATTTTCTTAATTTCTTAAATAAACTACATAAAAAGATTCAATTTACCATAGAAATACAAAATTCTAGCATAAATTTTTTGGATTTGAATATTTCAATTGTTAATAATAAAATTCATTTTAACATATATACAGATATAGCTATACACAATTCTTCTAACCATCCTTATTATCAAAAATTGACAACTTTTCATTCAATGTTAAATAGATTAATTAATATTCCATTATCTGTTGATAATTTTAATATTGAATTAAAAATAATTAAACAGATCGCGTTTAATAATGGTTATGATAAAAAATTAATTGATATTATGTTAAATAAAAAGTACAAGAAAATTTTTTTTAAATCTTTTGTTTACCCTTCAATTTGTGATTCTGATAAACATTGGAGGAAAATTATATTTATAAATAATGAAATTTCTAATTCAATAGTTAAAAATATTTCAAATGTTACTCAACCATCTTTTTATACTAATAATAAATTTAAAAAATACATATTAAATAATAAAGATAAGGATAATTTTTTTAAAAAAACGGGTGTTTATAAATTAATTTGTAATGATTGTGATTATTTTTATATAGGAAAAACGTGTAGAAATTTTGAAATTAGAGTTAAGGAACACTTAAGGTGTTTAAATAGTAATAATTATTCTGAATTTTCTAACCATCTTTTGGCTATGGAACATTCTTTTGATATTAATAACGGTTTACAAATTTTACATACAAATTATACAGAATCACAATTTGATAATTTAGAAATTTTGGAAATAAGAAAGAGTGTAAATAATAAATTGAATGTTATAAATAATCAGGTCCTTTTTGCAAATAGTTATCTTTTAAATTTATTTTCATGTTAATTAGGTATTTTATATTATCATTTTTCATATATAACTATTTAATATTTTGATCTATACTTCGATTTTTAAATATTATTTTTGTTATTCTGACGAAGAAGCCATTGGCTTCGAAACATGTTGAATTTTTTCAATAAATAAGTGGTTTTAACAAAGTTAATTTATATCAATTAAATAATATTAATTTATATAAAAAGAACAAATAAATAAAATTACAAATTTAAAAAAATAGGTAACACGTAGCATTCCATCATTCTCATTAACAAATTTAAACATAGGTCTTAGCTGCACGATACATTTTTTGTAGGGAAGAATAAGAAGAGATTTACAGATCAGATTTGTAATTACAATGTATTACTACTTTTGTGAACAGAAAGCAATGTTCCGACAACAAATAAAAAAAAAATCTGTTGATATCGCTGTGTTTGTTGGCTAAAATAAATCGAAGGCAATAATAATTTGAACAATATAAACTGATAATGACAATTGATGATTTCAATACAAATTCAAAAACGAAATACCTTTGCAATTCAATGGAATCGGATATCAGCGGAAAGGTTTTGCAAACCGATCAAATGAACCCTTTTGTCCCAAACACAATGGATAAATATTTACTGAGTCAATAATACTCTTCTATCGTCGAGGTTAACCAATAAGCAATTTCAAAACGATACGGCCGACCTCCGGACGGTCGGTTATCAAAAGGATTAAAAGAGAAATAAATCGAATTAAGGATTGCATCACTCTGGCCTTTGTCCCCCCCGCCCCCGCCAGCCGCGCCACTGCTTTTGAGATAAAACGGCAGAGAGGAGGTGAAGTGTGAGGAAAGGGCAGGTCGCAAACGGTCCAATTCCAAAAGGAGAAAACATTGAAACTGCTTCATTCATCTAACAGGTAGGGTTTTTAAAAACCTTTATTTTTTTGATGAATTTTTAAAATTTGAACACATTTTTGTAAACAAGTTAAAAATATCTTTCAGAATATTTCAAAATTATTGTATTGAAGCAGATTACGATGATGAAAACATCAAAGACGGAGAAACATCCAATTCCAAAATCAGGGCTATAAGGGCAGGATCTATAAGATGCTAATGTAAAATCAATTCACAGTTTTTTTATAAAATATGAAGAAACCTTAAAAAATGTGAAAATACTGAAAGTCAAATTTTCAATATTTGAAGCAAATAATAAACTGAATAAATTTTATTTGAACCACATTAGCTTCTCTGACTAAAGTTTTCTGGGATCGGATCCCATCGCAGGTCACACGTATGTCACATCACATCAGCCCTGATGGAATCCGAAACGTCACCCAGAGAAGTTGTAGAAACACGGCAGAATATCCCAGAAATGAAACGAAACAGAAGATTCTAAGAATACACTGACTACGTTTCCCTAAAAGATTAGAATTCAAATTATGTTATACAAGGCAACACATAGCATGGCACCTCTGTGTCTTCAGAATCTCTGCATCCCAGATAACTTAAGTGGTAGACGTCAAACTCTAAAGTCAGCCCCTATATCGGCTCCAGAAAGGGTTGTAGAACAGATCAGCCACTGTCAGATGAAATTAAGTGAACGTGCGAATGCGGTGTCAGAACCAACGTACGTGAAATAAAGAGTGCTTAAAAAACAGAAAAAAATATCCAAAACTACCTATTTATAAAATTACACATATAAAAATGTTAGTGTAAGACTAAACAATAGTATAAGGCGTCCTCAAGGTGAATTTATTACGTTAATGGCGCTGTATAAATCATACATATAATAATTATTATTTTTATTAATAATTGAATAAAGAGGTGAGATTAATTATATAATACCTTAAAAAGATAAAAGCAATTCATGTAGCCATAGCCATCGAGAGAAAATTTTTAATTAGAGGGGAATTTGAATATAGAATAATAATTCACCACAGACCATCAAAATATAAACATGAACTAACGTAATTGTCTACTTACTAACGTACTTTATGACAACAATACGTTTGAATTGATAAAAAAATTAATAAAAAGATGTAACGTTTGAAAGTCAACTTGATTTGAACAAGTTTCGAAAAAGTCAAACTAAATACAATATATTTTTATTTATTCATGTATACCTATTGATTACAGAATGTTTTGATTTATGATACATATTAGTTTACTAAAGATACAATTTGTTTTTCACTGTACCTTTCCAAAATAGAGGTAAGCTCTTGTGTTTGGAGTGGGACTTACACTTTTATTTTTTATAAGGTTATATATCTATATGTGTATTATACATTGTTTATACTATATGCTATATAGAATATCTTATGATCTCTCCTATCTATCTCTCTACTCTCTCATCTCTCTCTCTCTCTCTCTCTCTCTCTCTCTATATATCTCTCTTTCCTCCGCAATAAAAATAAATGAAATAAAGAGACACCCACAACGTCAAATAATAAACCTGAAAATTACATGCTGGAAACCTTGATACGAACCACGGACCTCTGTGTTTCGCGCACAGCGTGTTACCAATTTCACTATCTATTTATTATTATTTATTTATTATTATTATTTATTTATTATTTATTTATTTATTATTTATTTATTTCGTATTAAATATTACGGGACTCGTTCCTTAAATAAATGAAAAATATGTTTAATAATATATATATATATAGATATATACATATAAACAATGTATATTATAAAAAGTTATAAAAAAACAAACCGAGCAAATTCGTGCAGCCGCTCGGTGGATTCTTAGGCAATTTAAAATCCGAATATATATATATATATATATATATCTATATTTATTATACTTAATTATTATAATATACATAAAAAGTACAGCGTGTTAGTAAATAAATCGCATTTTATAAATACTTTAAATGTGGGGTATAAAAGCAAAGGCAGCAATATCCAAAAGAAAATTGGATGCAGTCATCGAGGATTACAGATCGGAGGATTTTATAATGTACTGAATTCGATATTTTATAGGAAACATAGCCTATAAATTCATAGAAAACATGATTTTGGAAGGGATAGACACATAACGTATAGAATTCAGTATATTTTAAATTAGTAATCCTCGGTTACCGCATTCAAAACATTTTTTAATCCCACCCAATCCCTTCTCCTAAAAAAGAGGTTAAGTTAGTCTCTGTACAATTTTATACTATATGCAACTTACCAATGTAGCATCTAGAATCTAGAGTTTCTAATTTGTAATATTTTTGTAGAAATATAAATATTGAATAAACTGAAAAATTGTAATAAATTCAGCTAGGGACCCGAATCGAATTTTGTATAAACCCTAGATGGAAGGTAGCGAAGTGAGAGAAGGCCACGTCCGCAATGTGCGGGAGGGGTGGTGGGGGGGAGGTCCACTTCCAAAAGAAGAAATTCGTTAAAACCGCTTCAGATAAACGAAGGGATTACGCTCGAATCGGAGGCGGTCAGGACAGATAAAACATCTCGATAACCGACAACACTCGAACAGCCTCCAAAGGAAGATTTAAAAAGATGAAAGACAAACCGGCCTTCATCTAACAAAGTGTTCTGTTGAGGCAAAGTTTTTTAGAGTAGGTACATATAGAATCTATATATAGAACCCAACCTTAAAGTCTCATGTAGTGTTTTTGCAAAATTATGTAGATATTTATATTTAATCACATTATTATTATGAAGTTAGCGATTTTAGAATAAATTTTTCTGATATTTTTAACAAATTACATTTACAGAGTCTAATAAGCAGGATGTATGATGAATGCAAGGAAAGTGACCTTATTATGAGTGTTAAAAAGTCAAAAGTTATTCGAAAGGGAGAAAAGAAAGACAACGTGTGAAATACTAGTAGGCAATTAATGTTTGGAATAAGTAGATCAGTTTGTGTACTTGGGAAGTATGTTCGATAAAAGAGGGAAGATTGAGGAAGATATTGAGAGGAGAGTGACTGCGGTGAATAGGGTGAACGGTGCTTTGAATGCAATAATTTCTAATAGAAATATGTCTACCGAGGGAAGACTAGCGGTAATATAATGTAATTCTGGTACCAACACTAATGTATGGAAGTGAAGCCTGGAGCTGGCGACGTATTCAATTACCTACTTACTGTGTCCTGAAAAATTTGGACAAACTAGGAATATTTTGAAAGTAATTTCCTAATGAAAAAGACATTAATACAGGTAAATCAGGAGATTGTACAGAACAAGAATGTTTTCATAACCCTGGGCTTTCAATTTCCCATTTCAATTAACATCCGAACGCGTGTTTTTCACGTCACAATATAAATGTATGTATTTTTAAAATTAACCCAGTTATAAAAAAACAAACCGAGCAAATTCGTGCAGCCGCTCGGTGGATGGATTCTTAGGCAATTTAAAATCCGAATTGAATGGAAATTTTCAATATGGCAACCGTGCTTCCGGCTGAATGTTCAGCTTCCGAGCGGATAGTTCGCGAAAATACCGCTGATGATAAATATTAATATTCGGCTGAATGGATCCGTGTCGATGATGAGATGAAAGGCGTCCCGAAACAAAAGAGAGCGGGCGACGCGCGATCCGAAATTCGGTGCGTGTAAAACGCGCCGAATTAAATTTGGCGCTTTCCATGTAATCTGCCGCCACGCGTACCAGGGCGAAAGAAGCCAGAAGGGGTGAACCACGGGGCGGGTATTGATTTCGCGTGGTTTGTCGAAAATTTATCGGAATTCCGCACCGAATTATAATAAGGCTCTGCTCTCCTTGCCGAGCGATGGATTCAATTAAGGAACAAGGAAGTTATTAAATGAAGTAACACAGATAATTGAGTCGTTTTACGGAACTGGCAGGTTCTGTTTCACGCGCGAATCTAAATGTATAAATATTTGAAAGGCGGTATCTTAGATGCAATGTTCCCTGTAAGGTGTGCGCGTGTGCGCGCGCGCACCTACCAAAATGTCTCCGCACACATGCTTTACCCTCCGCACAGTCAATATTATAAAAGAAAGTTTCCTTTGCTGAATGATGTTTTGGATGAACTATCATCAATGTGCAAATATTTTCAAAGGAGGAATATAACAAGTATAGAAGCCACTCAATTTGCAAAAGCTAAAATTAATCAACTAAGAGCTCAATATTTAAGTGAGGTAGTTCATTGGAGCATGTAAAAAATATAGTATTAAATAGCAGCGATATAAATTTAACCGCGATTTTGAGATTCATCCAATTACTCTGTGATCATCTAGAAATGCGATTTCCAGAAGAATTATTGGAGTGGCGTGCTTTCGATCAGGCCGCAATAGAAAGAGCTACAGAGTTTGAATACGGAAAGGATCAATTAGACAGACTTTAAATGTATATTTAAATGTACCCAATTACTATTAATTAATACAAATTATTGACAAAGATGCGATCGCTAATATGCATAAACAATATTGTAATCTTAAATTTATAGTTGCCGAAAAAGTGAAGACTGGTTCGATTCAAACATTTTCCAATTTATTAATATTTGCACATTGTGATCCAGATCAAATTGATTATATTTCAGTTTTACTAGATATTTGTGGAACCTTTCAGGCATCAAGCGCTGAATGTGAACGAGGATTTAGTTTAATGAATGCAATTAAATCAAGATCAAGAAATAGAATGGAAGTAGAACATTTAGAATGTTTACTACGAATAAAGTCATACATTTCATCCGGGGAAAATGTTGACTTAAATGTGGTTTATAAATATTGGGTCGATAGAACGGACAGAAGAGAGAAAAATTAATCATTGAAAAATTTAATAAATAATTTATATATTCATTGTATAATAATATAATATTTTCAGTACACTAATAATAATATTAATAATAAACACTCGTAATAATAATATAATATTTTCAATACACTAATTCATAAAAATATATATTGTGTTTTAAATTGTGCAACAAATTGGTTGACTGGCTGGACCCATGTGATATATAGTACCACGCAATTGGGTAAAAATATTATGCAATTTTCATAAAATTAATTACCTACTTTCTAGTGTTTTTGCTTTGGGGCATTGAATCTCCTAGGGACGGTCCATTAGTATATGTATTCCGTCTAAAAAAGTAGGTACAATAGAAATGCGACAAAATTCGGAGAAAGATTTTTTTACGTAGTTAAAAATTTAATAAGAATAATTTTGAATAAAAGTGAAAAAACTACATTTTTATAAATGTTTATTTTGAAAAAAAAAACACAACATACATATAGATTCAATGTAAATAAAAAGAAAATTCTACAAGTTTAGTATTTAATATATTATATCAACGAATATTTTTTTATTTTTTTTTGTTTCAAAAATAATCTTTGTTAGTGTTGTTATTATATAAAATCACTTTGATTAATAAATACCCTAAAAATATACATTTTAATGAAAAATTGTATGTGTTTATTGGGGGGGGGGGGGGTGTTAATTTATCGCACCGCCACTGCACAGATGCGTCGAAGATCCGCACACATAATAGACAAATTAGAGGGAACGTTGCTTAGATGATATGCACGCTGTGCAATAATTTGACGTTAATTTTCGCCAGACGTATGCACTTCATCCGAAGCTACTTGAAAGAAGATTGCTTGAATTCAATAATGAAACACTGCGTAAAATTCTTTATTATTAATTTAAATACACTAACTGTTTTTATATTATGTACCTACTTGTTTATTTTTTATTGAATAAAATTATGTTTTTCGTTATTATTTTATGTGAGTAAGAACTCGCCAATTTATATTTTAATTATTGAAAATTTTGAGTAAATAAATGTTTGGAACACACGTGATATTTGTAATTTTATATTTTGTTTTGAAAAAATAAATGTCGAAAAGCGGCAGCATTTTTAGTAATTTATCGAATCGGTAGTACGTATCTTCGTGCTAGTTTTTTAATCTTTATTCCTCTTGGTCGCTATTTTAGAAGAATTTTCCCTTTGGTCGCTCAATTTGTTATTCCATTTTGTGTTTTACTAATCCTTATTTCGAACGGTAAAAGAATCAGTCTATTAAATTCATTGGCAAAGGTGGAGTTCAAAATCGTCGTATTTTATTTTCGATTTGCGGCGGTTGCAGCCAGGATCCGGAAAGAGATTTGAGAGACGTGTAGACGTTGATCAGTCTCTTTTCCGGGGGCTGGAACGAACAAACCTAATTGTTGACATACAAGAGGTAGCGGATTTTTCAACGTTGTGTTAGGAAAAGAGATGTTAATTAATTTTCGAAAATTTATTATGGTTTTCGTGTTCTAAGGTTGATAAAATACACGCGTTCGATAAATATAACCGTTTTTTTTTTAAATAAAACCAGTGACGTACGGTTTTGACGTAACCGGTCTATTTATTTCCATACATTATTTCGTTCGGTTTTTTATAAATTATAACCATATTAGAGCAGTCTGTTCATCTTCTGTAATGGCATTTCTAAATCACAGCATCTTTAAGGATAATAGGTCGCATCTTGCCATGACGTTTCCTGCGTTCACCACTTAGAGAATAGTTTATTTAGAATTTTATGTAGAAGAATTTCCTAAGAACCATTCGAAATATTATACAAAAACAGCTGAATAGCCATCTTATACTTAGTGTATGAAAAAAACAATTGAAAATTCTCCTGCCAGCAGGCCTGTAACATAATAGACCAAAAGCATAAATAAAGAAAATTTTAACCGTGCACAAAATGGCAATTATTTACTGCAACATTAAAGTCGTCAGTAAAATAATAAATATCCTTTTTTCAAGGGCAATATTGCAAAAGCGCACATTGACAGTAAACATACTGTAAAATAAACTTAAATGTCTTCACATTACAAAGAATGTTGAGTACACATTACGATGACAAAGCACGACATAGTTGCAAATGATGTTTAACATTTGACGTCACACAATTAAAAATATCAATTGAGCAGCAACAGAAATTAACATCAAAATTGAAAATTTATTAATTAGTAAATAAATGTAAAGAAAAAGTATGTGCATTTATTTATTATTGAATTTTGCCGCATTAGGTAGGCACCGTATGTCTACATACGCATTTTGTTTAGAAATGTGTTTGGTCAATTAAATGTTTTTATTTATTTTCATAGATGGCGGTAGTGTGCCGTCATACATATTGTATGAAATCTTTGAATAAATATTTGAAAATAATCACATAAATTACGTAAAATTTGAGAATGTAAATCATCGAGGATAGTTAATGTTTACATGAATAAAAAAAAAGTATTTATTCGAAGATATAAGCCAAAATATATCAAAGTTACAACATCCGCGTGCTTGACAGCAGACTCTTAACATATATGCAAAATCAGAAGCATTGGATGGTAGTGCGCGTCTTCGCTGTGATGGCACTTGCTGGACATTGATTTGTTTATAAACGATGATTTTTTTTCGTTGCGCGTGCTCCGCACGCGCTCATTGGTTAAATGAAATTGCGCGCTTCTTATTTCCTGTTGAGTAGCATTTCCGTCCTTTTTCACGAAATAACTGCCGCAGATTGCAGGAAAGCGAGATGAAAGATGTTACACATCAATAATAATTGATATCACATCATCCACATCAAATATTTAGTAAAAATTTATTATACAGATCATGTCAGATAAATCTGATGATACAAGTAAAACAGTATTTTCCAAGATTCAAATAATTCAATTAAAAAAATAATATATCTGTTTCAAAAACACTCACTAGGCAAACGTAACTTTATCGGCAAATGTTTTTTATTAACACAAAATAAATCCATCCATCGCTCGATATGAAACGAATTTCACCGTCAGCAAACTGAAATACCAGGGGTACAGAAAGTGAAGAGGGCTCTGTGACACATGTCTAATTACAATCTCCGAATGACGCCCCGCGCCGTGCTGGGTATTGTTTGGTGACGTCGGTACGTAATTGGTAACATTTATATTACTCCAACACTCTTGTTCAAACAAAACACTTTCCGCATACAATTCGAGAGAATAGAGGTATCGCATCACATAAGGGGGGCCCATACACGGAGAGTTAATAATTTAAGGCAATATTTGCAAACAATTTGGTTCTTGCAAACGGGCTCAGTCGCATTTTTAAATGCAATCGAATATGTGGCTATATATGGTACAAACACAAAAGTGTGATCGTGGTGCATCACTGCTTATGGATTGCCTGAAAAAAAGAACATTGACATTTTTAACGCTACAAAGGCCATTTTTCTGTAGCATAACACGTCACAAAAACACCCAGGCTTGAGTAAATAATATTACAAATATTGTAATCTCACCGGGAATCGAAAACGGAACCCTCGGTTTAAGAAGCCAGTACCATTCCCACTGGACTATGAAGGATATTATCGGCAAACATATAAGTGCTGTCTGTGGTTATAAATCAATGTAATTGTGAATGTACTAATAAAGATTAGTCATTATATCGCCAAGTCAAAACATCCCAAACACTATGATTTTCTGTTTATATAACTAGTTGTGTAACCGGGCCGTGGATGGGGTGGACGTGTTTAGCAATGCTTATATTAGGTCCTTACATATGAAATTGGCGTTTAGTATGGGAGGAACATAAAGCCGATTTATTTTTTATTATAATATATTTATTTAATCAAAGTATGTACCATTGCTATTTATGCACTTTTGCCATCTCATAGGTAGTTCATCGATCCCTTTACTAAAAAAACCATTCGGACGGGAATCAATAAAATCGGTTTGGACTGCCCCATCGGAGTTGAATTTTTTCCTTTGCAAGAAGTTATCCGAATTTCGAAAAAAATGGTAATCTGTTGGGGCAAGGTCCGGAGAGTACGGTGGATGTCTTAGACATTCCAATTGAAGCTCCTCTAATTTGGTAGCCGTCTGTTGTGCAGTGTGTGGTCTAGCGTTATCATGAAGCAGCAGTGGCCTAGAGCGATTAACCAGCCTCGGTTGTTTAGCAGCTAGCTTTTCCATCATGGTTTGCAGTTGCTGACAATAGACATCTGCCGTAATCCTCTGGCCAGATTTAAGAAAGCTGTAGTGAACGACACCAGCACTAGTCCACCAAACGCTCACAAGTAACTTTTTTGGAGTCAATTTTCGCTTGGGGCATGGTTTGGCTGGTTCGGCAGGGTTCACCCATTGCGATGAGCGCTTTCGATTATCGTACAGGATCCACTTTTCATCAAAGGTAATGATTCGATTTAAAATCCCTTCATTATTGTGCCGGTTGAGTAATGCAACGCAGCAGTCAAGGCGCGTTTGTTGATTTGCTTCACTCAATTCGTGAGGTACCCACCTTTCAAGCTTTTTCACCTTACCAATTTGCTTCAAGTGGATTAAAACAGTTTTATCACTAACACCGCAGCCTGCAGCTAACTCGGATGTGGTTTGCGATGGATCCGCTTCCACAATAGCCTTCAATTCTTCATTATCAACTTTGGTCTCCGACCGTCCACGGGGCTTGTTCTGCAGGTCGAAATTTCCAGAACGAAAACGTTGGAACCAAAAACGCACTGTGTTTTCTTTTGCGGCACCGTCGCCATACACATCATTAATCCTTCGAGCCGTTTCTGCAGCACTGGTGCCACGGTGGAACTCGTACTCGTAAATAACGCGATATTTCAAGTTTTTCATTTTGTAAACTGAGTGACGCAAAGAAAAAAACAATTGAGGAAAAAACAAATGAATTATAATTTTCAAAACACAAATACATGAGTAAATAGCTGTATAAATTTGGATTTGGAATTCCTAACCAAAGAGAAGATATTTGAGATCAAATTTGCCAGTACGGCAAAACGCCAATTTCATATGTAAGGACCTAATATATTCACCTCCCATTAGCAGCCCCTAATTTATTCCGAAACCTACGGCTTCTATATATTGACCGCATTTGTTTTTGTATGTACCTACCGTATGACATTATTTTTGACGTTCAAAATTCTTTTATTTTACTTTTGGACTGATTTTTTAAAAATTATTTTTTCTATTTTCAAAGTCCATTTCTTTTTAATGTATGTATTATTGACGTCAATGTATGTGTCGATTTAATTAAAATAAAATATCATATCCCGGTTTTGTCTGCTTCAGAAATATAGGGACTACAAAGTTTTTCAGGGACCACATAATAAAGTTAATAATTACCTAATTATTAAAGTTATTGACAAAGGACGCCATCTACCGTCCAACTGCGGACCACCAGAAGACACTTAAATATTCATTTGTTAAATCATACATCATTCAATTAATTACACGAATACACTATTTACACACATACATACATGTTGATTTAATACACTTGACAATTTATTTAAAAAATACTATAAATAAAGAGATTTTTCAAATACGCAAAGAACAAAAACTTGTTTCAGGTTAAAAAGGTTAATTAAAATTAAACTTCAAAAGCTTAATTTTATGAACCTCGGGGGAAGACTTTGAGTCCTATTCGATCTGTTAAATGTAACCGGCAAAAAATAACGACCCGAGATAGAAATTAACTTTTAGGAAATTAAAAGAGAGCCGACTTGTAACTTCTCACTTAACTGCTTAAGATTACACAAAAAACGGTCAGAATCTCAAAATACAAGAACGGCTTGTTAATTCATGATTTTTAAAGAATTCGCGGTGATGGACTAATTTAATTAAGTAATCGATAAAATCGTCGGTGTTTTGGTTAATTAGCTCAAAATTCAAAATGTTCATCAGATACTAAAACTGTTTTACTTTAAAAAGTTAAAGTTAAGGTTATTATAACGGTCGTTGGACATATTTATGCGCTAAATAAAACGGATATTATATAAAAACTGAATGTTTTACTGGAAGCTAATCTCGAAGATTCGCTGAACTCTTATCCAGCGTCATCAGAAGAGCGTCCTATCCCGGCGGAGATGTAGGCCGAACTGATTATTATTTCTTCCGAGGTCGTAAATTATACGCACTTTGTTGTGGAGTGTTCACTTCTTCTACGGTAGAGGTCGCCAGTGTGTAATATGTATTAATTACATCTTCGGGCTTTTCTGCGACGTCTTTTAAAGGTGGAATCAAAGTTGTGAGAGCAGATCGCCAAATACTTGATAGTTTGTAACTGTCGTCTCTATTGAAATTAGGATGTTTTTTACAATGTGATAAAATTGTGAATTTTGCTCGCTTTTCCAGACGATCGCCTTAAGCATAATTTCACGTTATGATCAGATCAGCCCAAAATGTTACGATATATTCCCTAATATTAATTTGTTAGTCGTTTGTGTATGAGCCAGTGATAAATAATATGTGGCTTCTGAATGAGCACAATTTCACGTTAGGGTCAGATCGGCTGAAAATGTTACTATATATTCCCTAGTATTAATATGTTAGTCTTTCGCGTGTGGGCCAGTGATAAATAATAAGTCGCTTCTTAATGAAATTTCCATAATACACGGCACAGAAGACACCTCTACGTGTCCCGCTCACCTGTCGAGTACTTGTTACTCGGGCAGATACTGCGTGAAAGGGTGGTAGGGGGTGTCTCCAACCCGTTGCCTGGGTTACCTGAAAATAGCTGCTTTACACCCACTGAATAGGGGAGTCAGAAAATCTGGTAAATCACAATTTAACAGACGATTTTGCGCCTAAATGTATGAGGGAAATCATGAATATTAATTGTATTTATACATGCTTGGATTTGAAATATGCTTTAAATGTACATTTATAGAATGGAGTATTTCATTGTAACTTAACCGAATTGGTACCGGATGGACGCTGAATTTCCCATTTTATCGAGTGGATCTCCCACTTAAGTACTATAAATAGCAAATTTAATTATTTTATACAGCTCCATGGTAGGTACTTCCAACCACCGCATTTGAAGGTCTGACTTTAGCAGCGTACACAAAACTAAATGCGCGCAGTTACAAGCTATACCACAAAATTAACTAAAATCACCCACAACACGTCACCCGGAACAAATATCGCCAAAATGCACCGTCAGCACAATATGGACACCATCACACAAAGCTTTCGCAAATTTTCAGAAATCTTCCACTCGAATAATGTTCATATTGGCATATACTACTTATTATGACTTTCAGAACAGACACTAAGTTTTAAGCAAATACATAATTATGGCTAATTTTGCTACTTTAGAATGAGGCGGCACTGTAATGTCCGCGCCTAGTCAATTTGAACTATTTAAAATAATTAATGTGTTCTTGAAGTAAACTTAAGTTTCAATGCAATGTATACAACACAGCACGTAGTTTTTTTATGTATGAGAGATGTATTAGTAACTTCTTACGCGCGTACACAATAATACGCACCTATTTTTTCCTAAAATTTTTTACCCTTCCAATTCACGTACTAATAAAAAACAATTAAATGTTTACTATAATAAAAAATAAGTAAAATTTTTAAAGTATTTTGCGTACTACAGTTTTAAAAAGAAAATCAATATCAGCATTATTATACAAAAGTGACAATTTTTACCAAAAGTCACATTATTCGTTGTTTTTTTTTTATTTGAGACACTAACAGAATAGTTATAAATCGAGACTCTGCCCACTATCCTAATTACAAGTGTCTTCGGCACGCTCTAGCAACATGAATATGAATATTATATATTTAGTGTATGAATGTAATGTGATCATATAAAATAACACATATAAGAAGATTATGTATTAATATACATTTTAACATATATATATATATATATATATATATAGATATTATTTAAATCGAAGCTTTCACGGGTACAATATGTGTTAGTCTAACTATTCTGGGGGTAACCCGCGTCAAATTTGCGTCGTCAGGACCAGTGTCTGCGACGTTTAGAACAGATCTCACGGTTGGACCCAAACGGTTTGTAAGCTTTTTGGAGAAGAAGCCTGCTCATCGAACAAGGCGCCCTCGCCCTTGAAGATGTGAACAGTGAGATCTGTTCGAAATGTCGGCAGACAGACGGACGATGCGTCCTGACGAACAGAATTTGACGCGGGTACCCCCAAAGCAGTTAGTTAGACTTAGTTAGAACTAAATATATATATGATATATATATATAGATATTATATTATATATATATATATATATATATATATATTATTATATAATACATATATATGTGTGTGTAAATATCAACTATCGTAATCACGCTAAGGAAGTATAACTTCTTCTTCTTCAAATATAGCAAAATTATTTTGTGGTGACATAATTATAATTTATATAAAATAACTTTGTAAACACAGAAAAAATTAAAATACTTTGTATTTTTAAATTTTTTAAATTTTATTTTTGTTATCCTGACGAAGAAGCCACTGGCTTCGAAACATTTTTTTCAATAAAAAAGCGGTGTTTACAAAGTTGTTTTATATAAATTATAAGTATATCTTCTACCGGGAGTACATGAGTACAGGCATTTTTTTAAATTATCTTACGTATTTATAAATAATGAATACTTATATGACGGACCACGTCTTGCATATTCATCATAGTAACTGCAATAAACGTATTATTATTGATGTTATACCTTTTTAGGTTCGTTTAAGCTGAAATTTTAGTATGCAACTAACTTTTATGCTAACTTGTTTACTGCCATCTGGCTAGATTATACCGATAATTTTTAATCTTGATACCCGCGAAGCTTTATAAACGTCGCCGCTGCGCTGAATGTAATCCGTCTCTTTGCCGACCTAGAACAGGGGTTTGTAATCCGCGGATACCTCTTGAGTTGTTCTTGCGGCTGATTCGTTCGGTGTGAGAAGTGATGCACAGTTTATCTTGTGTATGCCAATGAAGTTTATCTTCGAATGCGCGTACATAATTATTTTCAATAATTAGTTTATACAATCAATCTTCTATGATATAAGTGATTATTTTATAACTTTTTTTACAATGAACACTAAATTAAGGTGAAAATGCTACAACTCCGCCAAATTAAATAAAAATTTGTAAATCAGATCTCCGCTCTGTCGGACGCGCAAAGCAAACTTGAGGACGTGCAGCTTAAGAAAGCGATGCACGGCGACACGAAATAAGTTATCTGCTGTTGTACATGGACGCTTGCAAGTTCGAGCGTCTTTAAAGAATCATGAGCACATTCTCGCCAAGCGTTCTCGAGCTGAATATATTCACTCAACGCTGTTCGAACCAACTCCACTCCGCACATGACTTGGCATATTCCCGGTTTGCAAAATGTACACGTACCTACGGGCCATGTGCTTTCCGACTGGCTTTCTGAAGCCGGTGTCACGAACTCCACGTTTCACCGATTGTTGAGATAGTCTAAGGGTGTGGATCTCTGGCACGCGAATCTATGTCTATTTATCCTGTGAATACTTAATACTTTCATATACCGGTTGGTACAACCTTCCCCCTGTATAAAATGCAAAATACGAATATAATGTTTAAATGGTTGATGTTTATGTTGAAACAAATTGCTCAAACTTAACATGAACTGAGATAATTTAAACACTCGAGATATCACGGATTCACCGCAGTGGAAATCCAAATGAAATACTCCTATAAAACACAAATTACTGGACACAAATTTTATCTGAAACACTATTCCGCAATTCGCACTAGAATATACCACTAATCTGTGGAATATTGTTTCGCCAGCTTTCAAAAACTGTCCTCATCGCGATTCCACTTATATAGAGAACGTTCATTAAAAAACAAGAGATTATATGTATTTCGATTATATGAATTCCTTGATTATTCGAGGAATTCATTATAAACATCTTAAACCAAAAAAAAAAACAGACGAAGATATTTTTTCTGTGTAGAATGATGATAGAAAACGAATATGTCACACATTTTAGAGGCGTCTCCAAGCCGACAATAACTTTATACAGCCCGGTACACAATATGTAGAACAATATAAACTTTCGCGTTGAAGTTGTCAAATATTTCCCCAACTTGAGCGTTGGAAAAGCCTGTCAAATAGTTTTTTAATACTTAATCAAAACGTCTGGAAACTTATACTAAATAAAACTATTTTATAAAGATGTTTCCAAGCGAACTTGGTGAAACGTGTAGTTATATAGATTGCATTTTTTTTGGGAAACATTGGAAAAACAGACGCGTGTCAGAAATACGTAAAAGTTTCGTAGTACATATGAAGGCCGTTTGCATACACTTCGTTTCGCAAAATATGTTCGCTGGCTATAAAGTTATCTTTAATTATATTATGTAAAAACGTGCGTAATGGTTGTATACACCCTCTTTTACCACAAAAAATACCAAACCTAATATTTAATGTATAATTCATCGTTCATAAAAATGCAAAATCTATAATTTCGAAAATATTTTTAATCTTTTTAATGGAAAGTATTTCAAAATGTGTCATCTTTCAGAAAGCAACTGGGTCAAAGTTTCGCGTAATTCTTCCAAGACGCATACCGTTCGTTACTACGGGAATATTTAAAAATAGACTAATCATAATAATTTCCGCTAGGGAGACGAGATTACTGTTTTTATTTAACTCGATTTAAAAAATATTGAATCCGGTTTTTTCGATACTAAATAATATTTTTGTTTATTCACCCACACCACTTGAAAAACCCTTTTAACTATAAATGAAATAAATGTCATTTCTTTAAATCCAGGCAATGTCGGGTATCTAAATATAATGATTTCGCTGTCTGTCTGTCGGTCCGTAAAGTCCGTAACTTGCTGTTATGACGCTGAAATTACAACTTAAGTTAATTAGAAT
Source organism: Agrypnia vestita (assembly GCA_016648135.1). Lineage (NCBI taxonomy): Eukaryota > Metazoa > Arthropoda > Insecta > Trichoptera > Phryganeidae > Agrypnia > Agrypnia vestita. The sequence goes on along the minus strand of JADDOH010023045.1, from coordinate 6,728 downwards.
GTGACATGCAATCACGGGCAACACGCAAGGGTCGAGCCCACCAAATTACACGGTCTTGACATTTTTATATTATTATATTTAGTTTTGGGTTACAGCGATTAAGGTCAATTTAAAAAATCAAATGTTTTTTTATTCATGAATTTTCAGCTACAAAATCCAGCAATTCTTATTTCCCGTGATTTTTCACGGGTGTACAACTAGTTTTAACTATAAATGTATAAACTACAAAAAAGTTAAAATCCAGACGAGACGTGCATGTTCTTTTACCTATAAATTAATGAATTATGATAAACAAAAAAATTATATAATTTAATGAAATATTTTATTCAGTTAAAATTATTTATCTCATTTTGTTAATGAATTAAATGAAACTAGCCGTAAACCCATAAAAAATCACAGGACAAAGTAATAATAATTAATAACGACCTTTGCATATAACCTGAGCCGCGCGCTGATTGACGTGTCACACTCGTGCGCCCGGGCCTCATTAGTGGCTAGTCATCATCAGTGCTGTTGTTGTAATTCCAGACTAATTCCAGCGGTTACGGACAAACAGACGGACATTCGAAATTAGGACAGTTGATGATTGTCAGTCAACTTTGTATCAGAAGTTATTGAAAAGTCAGACATCAATTTATTGTACCTACTTGAGAATTTCCATAATCAATATATATACCTATATATATATTTATTTATACAAAAATAAACCACCCACCGGTGGTTATGATGGTGGATAGCCCTTGGTGTAACATCGAAAATATGCGAGTTTGGTGGGGGTCGCTGTGCGTGGGTGGGAGTTGATGACGAAAATGTGCTTTCTAGCACATTGTTTTGTTATGGGAAGGCCGCAAATGCTTCAGATTGTTTCAAAATAGGCGCGCCGGCTGTGTCGGTGAGTCTAGAAGGTTTCGGAAAAACCTGCTCTAGAAAGTTCTGGAAGGAGAAGGTTCTAGAAAATTCTGGAAAGTTCTATAAGGTTCTAAACTGATTGGCGGAATGTGTCGGTGTGCCCAGAAGGTTCCTGTACATTCGATAAATTTCTTGAAAGTTCTGGAAGGAGAATGTTCTAGAAGGTTAGCGAAAGTTCATGACTACTATGTACGTGAAAGTACATGAGTACTAAAAATCTAAGCGTGCGAAGCCTCGCGGGCACAGCTAGTTATATATAAATCCTTTTTTCAGCGTGTTATTCGAATTATGCTTGATTGTGACAAAACGTTTATATGATTTATTGGGAGACCTTCGTCCAGCAATGGATTGAAAATGGTTGATAAAGATGATGATGGTTTATTTATTTTGGTAATGCTCGCTTGTAAAAAATAAAAAATTCATTTTAATGTAGTATTAAAGATCTGTTCTATTTGAATCCTATTTTTGTCCCTAAAGATGTGTGATATTTATGCCTGCACGGATGTTTTTCCTCTAAAGAACAAAATCCTTCTTTATTTATGCGAGTCACGAACACATTTGATCCGAAGGCTCGCAGCGGTGGTGGAAGGCTTTTTGAAAATTATAAATTAAATTCCTTTTTAGGAGACAAAACTTGCCACGGAAAATGGATTGAGTGGGGGTAAAATATCCTTGGAAATTAATGGTCAAATCAACCACGGACTATTTATTGTAAATAAATATAATATGTTTGTGCGAGTATATACATTAAATAATAAAAATATTAAATTAAATTAAATATTAAATATAAAATTAATTATTAAATTAATATTAAATTATAAAAAGTGGACTCTTTTCAAAAATGGAATTATTAATATATGTGTTAATCAATTAAAAAGAGACTGTATAAAAGTTCGAAAAATCAACGTTAGTTTACCAAGCTGCTCTGGCGAAATTGGATAACGCGACACTCCCGGATAGAGCGGAGGTCCGTTGGTTCGAATCCAGGTAGCAGCTAAAATATTTTTTCGATAATTTGATTTTTTAGTATGTCTTTTCTAATTGCTTAATAAATTTGTCATTAAATAATCATTTTTATTCCAGTATTCGACTTGCGGAATATGAAACTATGAAATAAAAAATAATTATTATCAAAAATAATCGGTTCCCGGAAGATACCCGATTTGTTTCTTTTATAAAGACATGCTGGGTAGACAAAGATGAAATTAGTTAAACAAGTCTTTGAAGAATTCGTAAATTACTTAATTTTTGGGGTAGCGCTATGACTCACGCCAGGAGATCAAAGTGATCAACCATGGACTTAGTATGTACTATTTTTAAAAATTACTAAATTACTCGTATAATCTTTATAAAATATTGCTCTCCCATTCATTCCATTCGCCATAATGGTGTTTTACTTGCTTTTATTTAACTCTCTTTGTATGTTATCTTGTAATTGATTTTTCACCAACTTCCCAAGTAGTTAGAGCTCTGAAATTTTCAAATGAAGACAACAATTTCTGCTGAAGAATATTCCGTTCGAAAATTTAACGAGTTTAATACTTGGATACTGCATGAATGATGTTAAAAAATCGATTACGAATGTATGCAAAGAAGGCGCATTAAAGCTTATATTCAAAAATGTTTTAATTTACTTGTTTATTGTGATGATAACTGAAAATATTTAAATATAAAATAAATAAAAATGTAATTATTTTTAATATGGAATATTAAAGATTATTTTATTTTATATATTTAATAAGATTCGATCGATACTTTTATGAATCTTGATTTGCTCAAAAGCATTTACACGCACGTATGTGTAGTATTTTGTTGATTTAACTCGAAAGTTTACTCTAACATTTCAATAAATCTAAATCTAATTAATTAACCCCTCTTATATGATTCTAATTAATCAAATCCTCAGAGAGATAACCAGTGTAACCAAAAACGAAATAACATGATTAATTTTTGTTATATACTACCTTGACATATTGACACATAGTTTTACACTAAAACCGTTTGTTAATAAAACTCGAGTGGTTGTATACAGAGTTATTTCATATTGATATTAAATGAATTTGACATTAACTGATGCTGAAAGAGTCACTGATGAACCTCAATCATACCACATCTTACGTTGATTTTTTTCATGTTATTAAGAATTTCCCTGTAGAATTTTATACTAATATTACGAAAATAATGTTAATTTTTAGTTTACAGGCAAGGATAATTAACAATAATTTTTGATTTTGTTAAGGAATATGCGTAAATAGAATATGCCTAGGTGGTAGATGCATCCGAACTGATGACGTTTTTTATAACTAATCGCAACAGGGATTTGTGGGTAGGAAGAAGGGTCATATAAGTTCAGTTTGGTGCCAAACAATAAGGGTGGATGAAGGTCAATAAAATAACAGTATTTATTTAAGTGCATACATAGTGAAAAAACAAAATTGCAATCGTCAAACTTAATTCAGTTGTGTTAAATCCTGTGATCTAGTTTACTTCAGTGTTCGAGGGAAGAAATAAATTCTTGGAAGTGGGTCCACATGTGCATCGTTTGTGCTGACCACCGTTCGGGCTACATGAGTTCAAACTAGAGTAGCGGGAGAATAGGCAGTTCATACAAGTGAAGTGAAACAAAAAACACAGATGTTTGCCATATGCGACATCAAGCGACCAGAGTTTTTAGGGGTAGGTATCCCCTGCGTATTTTTATCGCTTATCCTTCTCAATGATAAAACATGACAAAGAAAATCACTCACTGTACGCAGTTCTTTAAATATGATACAGATTTCTTGCGGACACTGAGAAATAAAACGAGCTGTATTGATTCATCTACAAAACAAAAAATATCATCATATAACCTGTCACGCAGTACAAAGAAACCACGTATACGAGGCTGTCGCGGGAGCAAAATATCAAAACAGTTAAGCACGCAAGTTTCACCTTTAACCAACAATAAACCAGAAAATCTTCAACCGATAAAACCAGAAAGGCACTACAAAACACAACCACAAAAACTTATAGTCGGTCACTGGAATGCTCGTTCGATTAACAATAAGACTGATGACATATCTCATATCATTTCTAATTATAAAATAAATGTACTGGCGATTACCGAAACTTGGCATGAAGACTACGATACGATCTCTCTGAAACAGCTTCGCTCTAAGGGATTGTCAGTAGTCGAAGAAGCCAGGCCCAGAAAAACAGAAGACTCGCATAACCTACTAAATAATTACGGAGGTATTGCAGTCGTAGCAACTCAAGGCTTGAAGCTAACCAAATCAACACTGGGGAAGTATGCCACCTTTGAATGTCTTGGCTGCCAAATATCATCTGGTAGCTCCACCTGTTTCTTTGTCACCATATACCGGCCCGGCTCAAAGCAGCTGACTGACACATTTTTCTGTGAGTTATCAACTCTTTTAGAAACAACAGCCTCATATACTAATTTATTCATCACAGGGGATCTAAATATACATCTGGAAAAGGCACTCAATACATCAAGCAACCGGTTTAAAGATTTACTTAACTCCTTTGGCTTAACGCAAAGAGTGTCGCAACCAACTCATGATGCTGGAGGGCTTCTTGACGTCTTTATATCCAGAACGGAAAACGAAGAACAACCTCCGGAAGTTATCGATATCGGTCTTCCCGATCATCGATTAATTAGAACTAAAATAAATACAAACCGACAACCACCACAATATCACACAGTCAAATCTAGAAACTGGAGAAAATTCGACATCGAAAAATTTATATCCGAGCTCAAAACGACAAATCTCTTCAAACCATCACAGAATTCATCCCCTCAGGAACTTATTAACTTATATAATCTAGTTTTATCGCAACTTTTAAATAAGCATGCCCCGGAGGTCACCAAAAAACGCCGTTTGCGAACTTCCGATCAATGGTTCGACGAAGCATGCAGAACAAAGAAAAGGAAAATGCGTCAACTAGAACGAGCATACAAGCAACCTCATCCCAAAGCTCAAAGAATACAATGGATTGCTGCACAAATAGAATATCGAGAGGAAGTAAAATTCAAAAAGAGAACTTACTGGACCACAAAAATTGCTGCTGAGAGTGGAAACCCTCAACAAATGTGGAATTCACTGAGCACCGTTTTAGGAAAACCGCAAGCATACAAAACTCCTTCTATAAATATCACCCCAAGCAAAATGTCAGACTTCTTCGAAGATAAGATAAACAAAATTAGGCTTTCAACATTATCTAGTACAGAACCATCATTCTTACCAGGTGACACTATATTTGACACTCTGTCAGACACTAATATTGCAGAAATTATACGTATTACGAGAATCTCTCCAACCGAACATTGTGCCCTGGACCCCATACCAACTTGGCTTTTCAAATCCTGCATACAAGAACTAGCACCTTTTCTTTGTAAACTTTACAACATGTCGTTAGGCACTGGAGAAGTTCCCGACTTTCTGAAAAGTGCAATAGTGACTCCAATTTTAAAAAAACCTACGCTAGATGCAGAAGACCTCAATAATTACAGACCTATATCCAATTTACCACTTATCGCTAAACTGCTTGAAAGAATTGTGTCTTCGCGGCTGAATGCATATATGGACGCACACAATTTATTTAGTAAATTTCAATCAGCCTACAGAAAACACCACTCTACAGAAACCGGACTCCTTAAAATTTTATCTGACATCATACTCGCAATAGATACGGGCAAATTAGTACTCGTCTCTCTTCTTGACATGAGTGCCGCTTTTGACACAATTGACCATGACTTCTTGCTGAGAAGAATGGAAGTATCTTACGGTCTACGCGGTACAGCGCTTAAATGGTTCCAATCCTATCTCTCGAACCGTTTCCAAACGGTAGTTATTGATAACATTGAATCAGCACCGGTTTGTATGAAGTCAGGTGTTCCACAAGGATCGGTATTAGGTCCTTTACTTTTCATCATGTACACAAAAGATTTATTTGATATCATTACCACACACGGACTTCTAGCTCACTGTTATGCTGATGACTGGCAACTATACTTCCATTGTTCTCCAAACGATACAAACATACTAAAACAATCTATCATTCAGGGCATAAATGACGTAAACCTTTGGATGTCCTCGAATAAACTGAAACTTAACCCGACCAAAACTGAGTTCCTTTGGACAGCTACCCGAAGACGCCAACACCTGTTGGAAAAACTCCCACTCTCTATTTCAAATATTGACATAATTCCTAAAACTAATGTCAAACTACTTGGAGTCTACCTGGATTCAAGCATGTCTCTTAGTAAGCAAATTAATAGCACAACCAGCTCTGCATTCTATCATTTACGCCGCATTAAATCTATTCGCAAAAGCATCCCAACAGAAGCAACAAAATCACTAATAAATGCATACGTTATCTCTCGCTTAGACTACTGTAATGGTATCTACGCTCATCTCCCGAAACAGGAAATAAACAAATTACAAGCTGTATTCAATGCCGCCGCAAGACTTATTACCGGCGTTTCAAAGTTTGCGCACATCTCAAACCATCTTCAAAACCTTCACTGGCTTAGATGTCCAGAGAGGATTGAATATAAGCTTTGTTTTACAATATTTAAGGCTATTCACAACATGGCCCCTCAATACATAACCGACTTCTGCATTCCATTCTCCGCAAATAATAGACAACTAACACTTCGCTCAGCATCAACATCTAATACAAATAGGTTAGCTGAAGTAAATCGCGTCCACAAAACTAATTTCAGTGGTCGTGCTTTCGCGGTGGCTGGACCAAAGTTATGGAACAAACTACCTAACAAACTGAGACACACTGACAGCTTACCACTGTTCAAAAAA